>SEYY01015996.1:10000-17387 GCA_009176605.1 Armadillidium nasatum
GTTCCCGGATACGTTTCTCTGTTCTAAGCGAACTCATATGACCAGAACCTAAAGTAGAATGATTTAAAGATAAAACAGTGTAAATTAAACTATCTGGTACCTCTAAAAGATACTGCATATCCTTAGTTACAAAATAAAGAATACCATGTACTAGAGCATATGGATAGTTATATACATAACCAGTATTACGAATATTATCAATAAGAGGAGAGAGACGAGAACACTTACTTTGCTTTTCTCGAATTGTATTTTCATCGAGCGTGTATAACTTCAGTATCTGATAAATCTACCTTTAAAAGATTGAATAGAATTAATTTCAACAGGAGGATTCCTAGATAAATAATCAGGAATAATATTTGATTTACCTGGAATGTAAACAAAATTAGGGTTAAAAGAATTCACCTTCATAGCCCATCTAGCTAGCTTATTATTTAAATCTTTACTTTTAAATATCTGAACTAATGGTAATTGATCTACTTTAATCGTTAAAGGATAACCAAAAATAGTTGTACGAAACTTTGATAAAGCCCATGTGACTGCAAGAGCTTCTCTTTCTATAGTAGAGTAATTTCTTTCAGCCTTACTCAACATGCGAGATGCAAAAGAAAGCGGTTTCTCCTTACCATTATTATCTAATTGAGATAAACAACATCCTAAACCTATTCCACTAGCATCGGTAGAAACAATAAATTCCTTTGAATAATCAGGAAATTTCAATAAAGGTTCCACTAACAACTTTTCTTTAAGAGTATTAAAAGCATTTTGTTGCTCTAAACCCCAAATAAATTCAACATTTTTCTTAAAAAGAGAGGTAATTGGACTTGCGATTACACTAAAATTAGGAACTAAATGCCTAAAATATGACACAAAACCAATAAATGAACGTGCTGAATTAACATCAGTCGGTTGAGAAAAAGATTTTAATACTGTGAGCTTTGTGGGATCGGCAGAAATTCCATATTCACCTACTTGAAAACCTAAAAAAACTAATGAGCGTTTAAAAAAATTAGCCTTTTCTAACTTGACTTTGAGATTAGATTTTATGAGACAATTAAAAACAGAACTTAAATTTTTATAATGAGATTCTATATCCTTAGAATAAACAATAATATCATCTAGATATAAGAGAGCACCTATACCTAAAACACTTGAAAGCGCTAATTCCATTGTACGAGAAAAACAACTCGGAGCATTTTTAAGACCCATCTGCATTCGTACAGGTTGATAATGACCTCTATGTGTCGAAAAAGCCATATACTTACGACTATCTTCCTCGACTTCAATATGATAAAAACCTGACAAAAGATCTAAAGTAGAGAACACTTTAGCTTCACCAAGTTTTGAAAATATTTCGTGAATGTTACTTAACGGGAATCTTTCCGGTAAGCGTAAACCTATTCAGATGTCTGAAATCTAAAACAATTCTAGGTTGTTTACCATCTTTCTTTGGTATTACAAACATTGGAGAGGAATGAGGACCTATTGAACTTTCTATGTAGTTTTTTGAAAGACTATCATTAACCCAATTGTTAATATCTTCTTGATACTTATGAGGTAACTTATAATTAGGAGTATAAATAACTCTGGGAGCATCTGAAGTTAATTCTAATTTGAACTTATTCAACTTACATAAACCTACTCTATCATCTGACAAAGCTATGGCATTTTTATGCTTAACTAAGAAATCTAAAATATTATCCAACTGTGTTTCATCCTGTAAAACTACAAAATCAAATTCTTTCGCAGATTTCGAAAGAAGAATTTCTCCTATATACATCTTTCAATTGACTATCAGATAAACCTTCTGAACATGTTACAGCATCTATATCTGTAGAAACTTCTACCTTATAATTTAAAGGATGCGCGTTACATAAGAGAACATTTTTATCTAAAGTAAAACTATTATTACTCATATTGACACATTGAACTAAAGCTAAATTATCTTCTGTTTTACTTAAAGTATTACCAAACAAAATACTTGAAAAAGAATTCTTTTCAGAAACTATAAATGTAATCATTTGGAGGACATGTTTTTGCTTTAGATTCTACTTTAACAGATAAAACATATACTGAATATGGTTCAAGAATTATATGATTCATGTAGAATACATATTATACTGAAAATTTATCATCAATGTAAACACTTCCAACTAAGCATTGATTTTCATCATGACTATTTGACAAAATATCTTCACTAACATGATCTGGAGTTGAATAATTATGATCAAAATGAGATAAAAGAGAATTATTTTGAGCATTTTGAGATATATTTAAATGATTATTTGACATATTTTGAGAACAAATATTTGAATTCAAATGAGTATTCACATGTAAAGGAAGATTAATAATTACTTTATCCCTTTTTAAAGTTAACGAGTTTGAGTTAAAATTGAGAGAAATAGGCAACGAAGACAAAATATCTGTACCTATTAGCATTTGACTATTGAATGTACATCTATCATCTACAACAACAAGTGATATATTAAAAAGACTATCTCCTAACATCATTCCTATATTTATTTTTCCATAAGAGATAAGTTCGTTTCCAGTAATTGAACGTAATTTTAAATCACTTTGTAAAAGCGGAATATAATAATTAGAATTAAGATAATCATAAACTTTCTTACGTAAAAGAGAGATTGTACTACCACTATCAATGAGTGCAAGTAATGGATGTATAAAATTATTTTTACAAGTCAACTTAACTTCAACACTGAAACACTTACCAAATGTTTGAGTACTAAATGAACTTTCGTCATTCATCGACAACACCTTACCTTCATAAACATCTACATAATTATTAATAGAAAAAGCCTCTGGAGACGGATCAGAAGAAATCTGAGGCAAGAATAAAGACCTCTTCTGCCCTATTAGAAAAATTTGCATTATTTTCCATATACATTATAATGAGAAGGGTTCATATTTGTCTTGTGTATAAACAAAACTACTGAGGAAGAATTATTAAAAGAATGATTTATAAGCATTAAAAGACACATTACTTACTATAATCTTTACCATAAAGTTTGACCTTTATTATTCCTACTTGTAAAAGAAGAACTACAACTTTCATTTCTAAACTTAAAATTATGATATAATTATTATAAGAATTACTTGACAAGTATGAAAGATTGACATGGAGAATTTGAATGAGACGCATTAAAATTATGTCTTGTTTCAACACTTACAAAATTCACATCATTATAGTGATCAGAAGTATTGGAGAATTCTTTTTCTTTACGAAAATGTGACGGTGAGAGAGAGAGAGAGAAAGTGCATCTTATGCTTTTGTTCTTGATTTGCCTGGGCAAAATTTACATTCCTCTTACGAGAATGAACATTTGAAGTAGAATTTTTATATCTAAAAGATTTATTACCTAGAGCATTTCTACCTTGGAAATGACATTTATTATGAGGTACTTGAGAATGAACATTTTGATATTGATTACAACTTTGTGAATTCTGAGCAGAATTATAATCTATTACTTTTATTCTAGACTTAGCTTCAGGAGAAAATGGTTTACATGACGAATTACGACATTTATAATTATAGCCACGAATATGAGCTTGATTACAAAAAGTACAATATTGAGGAAAAATACATTGGTTAGTAGCATGACCTACTGACTCGCAATTCTTACAAAAAATTTATAATTAATCTGCTTCTCACGAACAGAATTTAAAGAACTTACATTTGAGACAGCAAATTTGAGTTTTAATATTTATTATAATGTGGTTTCTCCACATTAGTAAGATTACTTGAATTCAACTGAGTAGCAAATACAGAATAAGATTTGCCATATTCTGATGCCTTAAAAGAAGAAAAAGCTAATTTACCGGTATTTAAACTTTGCGATTTTCGTAAATAAGTTTGAATCTGTTTTGGAACTAAATTGTTTATGCCAAAATTTTCTTTCAGAACTTTATGACAACTGGGCTTAGAATTTGCATATAGAATGGAAAATAAGATTAATTTTCTTTGTTAATCTGAAAACTCGACACCAAATTGAGAAAGAGCAGAATCAAAGAAATCCTGTATGAACCTTAGGGACTCTGTTAAATATTCTGGGAGTGACAATTTATTGTCCCATTTTATATTCATTTAGTTAATATATGTGTCAAAACAATGTATTGAAGAAAGGGGGTTCAAACAACAAGAAAGATTTTCTTTAAAATCATTCCATGTCCTAGCTTTAACAACTCTGGTGTAGCGTTTATTTATGAGGTTAGAAACCACGATTTATGATCAATAAATCTATTATAAAGTCGCAATTTTTCGGAATCTAAAACTATCCCTTCCTCCGCAAAATAGTTGTCTAAAAGACTAATCCACGCTTTAATTGAAATACCTATCCAAGTGTTATTTTTAAATCCTACTAAAAGGGGTATACACGGAGTCGAATGGGTTAAGTCAAGTCACAAAAAAAACGTTACTCTTCAAAAAGCTATAAATCTCTTTTAGGTCGATAATCACGAATTTAGAATAGTAAGAAATTTATCACTAAGAATATTGAACGAATATTTGTGAAGAAATCGTAACGAAAAAAAGTTAAGTCGATGCGAAAAATTTTGAGATTGAATTTTAAACACAACACATTACACTCAAGTCAAGTCACAAAAAAAACGTTACTCTTCAAAAGCTATAAATCTCTTTTAGGTCGATAATCACGAATTTAGAATAGTAAGAAATTTATCACTAAGAATATTGAACGAATATTTGTGAAGAAATCGTAACGAAAAAAAGTTAAGTCGATGCGAAAAATTTTGAGATTGAATTTTAAACACAACACATTACACTCAAATCAAAAAGGCAATTGAATGAAAATTTTATTACGCACTTTTCAAAAAAGGATTTTGTAACGGCGTATTTCAAAGGTGAATTCTTTAAAGTCATCATTTCACTAAAACTAGAGCCGACAAACGATAATTCTAAAATCCTCCCGGGGGGGGATGACTCCCCGGAAGTATAAGGGAGGCATATACTGATTCGCGAACGTTCGACAAGCTCAATCGACATAATGAACACAAAATTGCATTCATATACTTACAACTAAACTTACAACTTTGTCCGAAAATCGCATAAACCCACCCCTTTTTCGATATTCCCACCCCAACCTAATCCGATTCCGATTCCTCTTCCGAAGACGATTTCTGTAAGAGCATCCCTCTAGCTCTAGCCGCGGCTACGCGGACAGGACGACGAGGTTTTGGACAAGAAGGATTCGGTACAGATGTAGGAACAGTCGGATCAGAGAGAGGCTGAGATGCTGATGAAGGTACGATGTGATCAGAACGATTGTCCTTACCACTGTGAGTGATAGATAACTCAAGTGGGTATAAGATTTTGATGGGATATAAGTTCGACTGTCCTCCTGGCGTTTTCACAGATACCGTTCGTACCTTTCCATCATCTCCATGGATGAGCTGGGTAACGATACCCATTTGCCAATAAGGTCTTTCTTTCACAGGACTTTTGATCAGGACGACATCATCAACTTTGATCAAATTATCCCATTTAGCCTGATACATGTCGCGACTTGACTCTCGAAGACTGAGGAGATACTCATGATACCATCGAGTTCGAAAGTCTTCGAACCGTTCAGAAGATTTTCGAAGAGATGACAAAAGCGCGTTCCTTGCCGAAGAGGTGTTATTCCAGAAAGGATTGTTTGATCCTGTTCCAGGTAATGCCATACTAGTTTTGGAACACGGCTTTAAGAAACAGTTCGGAGTTATAGGCATCATCTCATCATCACTTGAAGTATAGGTGAGCGGTCTCGAATTTATTGCATCAGCAATTTCCGAGAGCGTTGTAACAAAATCAAAATACTCCAGTGATGAACGTCCTATAGTCTTCAATAGACAGTCTTTAACGACACGTATCATGCGCTCCCACAAGCTACCAACCCAAGGACTGTAAAGAGGTATGCGCTTGTGTTCGATGTGGTTCCTTCGTAGAAACTCACTACCGATTTCCGACACAACAAACGACTCAATAGCGTCAGTTCCCTGGATGAAACTCCGAGCGTTGTCACTGTAAAGTACGTCGGGAACACCGTACTTCACAACAAACCTTTGAAACGATTGTACGAATGACTGTGTTGACATATCAGGCACAAGGTCTAGATATATGGCTCGTACATGCATACATGTGTAAATCAAAATAAACATCTTCTGAGACGTAGGAGAACCTTTCACCTTTACCCACCAATGCTTCGTAAAATCTAAGCCGACATGGCGGAAGGGACGAAAAAGGTCCACTTGAGCCTTAGAGAAATTGGTGAAGCGAGGATACTGAAAGGCGAAGTTGTTAAACTTCTTACACACGATGCATTCCGATAGCACTCTTTTAATTGTTGTACGAGCGGAGGTAATCCAGAATCCCTTCAACCTAATATTAGTTAGGGTAGCTTGGATTCCCAAGTGTTTACAATCGAAGTGTGCCTGTCTAATCAACAGATGAGTAAGGTGATGTTTCTTCCCCATGAGGATGGGGTTTATTACATCGTACTCGTAATAGTTCGACCTCGAAAGTCGACCCTTACTCCTGATTAATCCTTCGTCGTCTATAAACAGATTCAGGTGATTAACCAAATCTGGAGGTCGAAGGGCGTTCGATTGCTTCTCACGAATCTTCTCCAAGAATTCAAACTCCTTAGAAAAGGATTCCTTCTGCATGACTTTTAAGCAATAAAGACGAGCTTTCCTGTCGCAAGTAAGATGATCACGATTCGCGGCAGAAAATCTATACAGAAGGGAACACACTCTGATGAGAGAGCGGTAGCTCGAAAATCGTGAAAGTCCACTACAGGAGGAGACTTGTATTCGCTGATGACTGCAAACACAGTAGTGGATGACGATGGAATAGACACTCTTTTCTCCAAATACTCACAAACTGTTTTCGGCCAGTAAGTGGGATCCGAATAAAGCCATTCAGGACCTTGAGACCATAGCTGATACTTCTTATTAAACTCCTTGAGAGAAATTCCTCTGGTCAACAAGTCAGCTGGATTCTCTTCCGACTTGACATAATGAAATGTCGACAACAAAGAGTGGTCCTTTTTTGAGAGCGTCCGTCATCAAACGAATGTCCTGGATGCGATTCCGAACAAAGATACTCTTGTTCTTTTTGCCTCCGTATAGTAACCATGCCAATGAGATTTGAGAGTCAGAGAATATTCGCACCTCTCGAAATCTTGTGCTTGAAAAGCTGGATAAAACTTGAGGCAAGCACTTCAATGCTAGATATACAGAAAGTAATTCCAGCATGGGCAAGGTTTTTCCCTTCGAAGGAGCAACTTTTCCTTTTGACCAAAGGATGTTGGAACCATTCGACTCCGATGTTATATAGGCGACGAATCCGTAACACTGGGTACTAGCGTCACAGAAT
>SEYY01015998.1:0-18735 GCA_009176605.1 Armadillidium nasatum
TTAAATTAGATGTGGCAGGACGATTTGATGCAGGTATGAGTAGATAATTTTTTTTTATAATTCTTCGAAACTTTTGAGATAAAATTGAAAAGGTGTTTATTCTATATGGTGTAGATAAAATTGAAAAGGTGTTTATTCTATATGGTGTAGATAAAATTGAAAAGGTGTTTATTCTATATGGTGTAGCACTGGTACATACTTTGAGGTACAATGTAAATATGTATAAATAGTTTTCATACTGTAATTGAGTAAGGTTAGAAGGAATAGGATGTATGAGATTAAATGATATTAGTATATGTTTGAAGGTAGACAGAGTTATAAGGGACTTATTGATCCGACAAGTTTAAGTAGTTTAGCTTGGTAAGAATCTTACACTTTTTAAACTATATCAACAGTATTTTTTTTTTCTCGTTTGATAATTGGCCACCAGTGTTATCGTTGCACCTAATCAACTTGACACGGATATCTTACTATTTGTTCATCCCTGTTATTCATTAAATGAATGTTCTAAAAGAATGTTTAAGTATACGCTCTGTAAAATGTTTATGGGATTTATTCTTTGTTTTTTTTTATCTAATTTTATTCCATTTGTTTTACATAGGTTGTATTTCATGTTGCAACTTCGATGCCAAATAAAGAATCTGACCCAAATTTCAACAATAAGAAGCAGCATATTGGCAATGACTATGTTACGATAGTTTATAATAACAGTGGAAAACCTTACAATCTTAATACTATAAAGGTAATTGAAAAACTTTGTAATGTTAACCTTATGGTAATCGTAAAGCAACCTTTAACAAGGTTAAATTACATTTCTTAGATTAATAAATTAGTTCCAAAACATGGATTGCTTAGGAGGCTCTATTAACTACTCTATTGTTCCCAAAGTATTTATAGCGGTTGCGGGTTCTTAATAAATATTGTAAAGTTAATAACTATTTTTTTTCTTCTGCAGTTTCAATAATTTAACATTTGGCTCTAGAAATATAGATCTGAAACTGGAATAATATTCTTTTTCGGTGTACATAATGGAATTTAATTTTAAATTTCAGAGTCAGTTTAATCATTCCGTGGTAGAAATCACGCCAGGAGATCATAATACCAATTGTGTGAAACTTCTAACCAAACCAGCACTAGCAGAATTTGTTTCTTGGGATAGCAATGATTTTCCGAGGTTGGTTTCGGATTCTAGCTTTCCACTGCTTGGAAGACAGCTTGCTATCCATGCCAACGTAAGGAATATTAAGTTATTCGTATTTGAAATTTGTGCTATGTTTTAAATTTTAGATTGTGGGGTACTATAAGACTTTTTTTCCTTTGAAATAATATATATTTATTTTTCAGCTTGCATCAACAGTTTGGCAATCCATGAAACATCCTCAGAGTCCTCCTTACGCAACTAATTGGCTTGAGTGGTTAAGGAAAGTAAGAAAATTGAGGGAATTGGTTTTAGCAAAAGCCGAAGAAACGCGTTTGAGTCAGTTAAGCCAAGCCACTCAAGAAGATCGCGATTGGCAGTTGTATGCCTATTTAGATTTTTCAGATATGATAGAAGTTGAAAAATCTGTAGATGCGAAAAGAAAGATCGCGAACTGCAGGATTTCTCAATAGGAGGTGAAAGTAGGACCTATCACATACCCCATGTGAAATGAATTAATAATGTCCGTTAGATTGTTTAGAATCTAAAAAAAATGGTTCTCTCTATGTATATTTAGTATTGGATAATCTATTTAGTCCTAAGATGAATCATTATAAGAGCTGTGATAAATTTTTATATTTAAAACCGAATAGAAAATTGTTTTAATTTCTTTATTCTTTTACTAAAATTATAATAAATTATTTACATGTTCTTCCCAACTTCCCAATTTCCTTAGGGTTTAATTTTAAAATTTAGTATTTTGGTTAAATATACTAGAGTATTTCAAACCTATGCTGGTTTTATTATTATTATTATTATTTTATTATTATTATTATTATTATTATTATTATTATTATTATTATTATTATTATTATTTTATTATTATTATTACAATCATATATTATTTTTAATAAAGTATTTAATTATACCATAATATATTATATATATATATATATATATATATATATATATATATATATATATATATATATATATATATATATATATATATATATATATATATATATATATATATATATATATATATATATATATATATATATATATATATATATATATATATATATATATATATATATATATATATATATATATACTATGTATTTAACTGCACAGCATTTATTTTACACAATGTCCATCAAATAGAAAAATAATTCTGTATTTCATTCTGGAAAATGCTGTTGTCATTTAATTATTATTTTTATCTAGATTTGCTTTCTACAAATTAATAAAGTTTATTGGAAATAGGTTATTTAAATAAAGGTGCTAATTATATATATATATATATATATATATATATATATATATATATATATATATATATATATATATATATATATATATATATATATATATATATATATATATATATATATATATATATATATATATATATATATGGTTTTAGTATTATCTCCAATGTAGGAGGATTCGATCTAGTTTGTTTTTTTGTGAATAAAATCTCTTTTAATTAGTAAGTTACTTTAATTTTCTTTTGTGTTATTAAAATACGATAATTCAGAAACTGTTTTTTAAATTATTATTTAGTAGTAAATAATGTTCAATATTGAAATATCTTTTCTCACTTTTGATGGAAAATAATTAGAGGCATCCAACAGAGTTTGAAAACGAATGCAAAATCAGATGAAAAGATGTCATGGCACGATATGATGCTTTATGTAAGTGGGGAGGGAGAGGGAAGCAATAATTTGCGTTATTTTAGCAGACTGTAGTCTGAACATTGGTTTGCTCCTTTACATGGTTTATTGAGAAATTCTATCTACTATTATTACTATTCCTTGCTATAGTAATTATTTACAGTCCTTTGCTAATGTGAATATCGTATTTACAGTTGATGTTTTAAGGCTTATAAAATTTGAAATTAGAAGAGTACACCAGAAGATTTATCGGAGGAGCGTGCAAAAATTGGAAAGAACTTATGCCTTTTATATTATCAGTAGAGGATAAAAGTTGGCAAAAAAAAAAAAAAAAAAAAAAAAAAAAAAAAAAAAAAAAAAAAAAAAAAAAAAAAAAAAAAAATAGCTGAAAAATAAAAAAAATCTTACCGGACTATAAAATATAATTAAAATATTTGAATTAAGATTTAAGTCGACAATTTTGTTGTAAAAAAATTTCATAAGTGGAATACCATTTTGGCAATGTGCATTATTTTCATCCTTGTATTTAAACATTTTAGCAAAAATCAAATTTTCTGCTTCTTTTATCAGTAAATTTGAAGTGAAAATGGTCTTCGTAAAGCTCACTCTTTTAATATTGGTTGTAGTAGTAGGAAGGTAACTTAGATGAATAAAGAGAGATATTTGAAAACGATTTGGTATAGCTTAATCTATGAAGAGCTTACAAAAGAGTTTTTGAAAATCGGATGTGGAATTCAAAAATTAATTTACTGAAAGAGACAAACCAAAATGTATTCTAGTATTTAGGACTCACTAATTATAATGAGGTTGGAATCAAAGGAATGGTCAAAGATTGGATGGAAGTTATAAGACTAGGGGTAAAAAAATAAGTTCTAAGGAAGGATGAAGTGCTATTAAAATGCGGAAATTTAGTACATGTATCAGAATAAAGATAAACAATTTATAAAGTTACATATTAATACACTTCAAATCCGAGGGAGTTAACTCAAATTGAGTTCAAGTAACTATCAGATTGATTATGTAATTGAAATTGAACTTGAATTTTGAGTTAATTCTCTCAAATTTATAGTGTTAGAGGAACAAAACTATCAAACTTAAGTTACGGAATTTAGAAGTTAATACCATGGAATGTAAAAAATAGTACCATACAAAAATATTTAAATATAATAATAATAGAGAGAGGAATTGTAAAGTTTAAATTTGAATGGAATCAGTCAATAGAGTAGTGGATACTTCTTCAAAGAGTAATAAATGAAAACTGATATCGTATAGTGGCAGGATTCTTTTCTATTTTTAAATTCGTTAGTTAATAAAGTAGGAAATATTCACAGAAAAATTCTATTAAGTGCTTGGGCGCCAAGTTTATTATTATTATTATTATTATTATTATTATTTCAAACGAAACACTTTCTTGGCATTTGCAATTTGATTTCCGAGAGGGTATTACTTAATTAAGGTACTTTATCTTCGCGCGATTTGATATGAGTGATAGCAGCCATTTTCTCCAATAAAGAATGAAATAAACTTGTTTTTCGGTAGTTAATTAAAAGAAATTATATTGCCATGTTTCGGCTTTTGGTTTAAATTTCTCCTGTTGTACATTACATCTTTTACAGTCCTATTTAGAAATAGTAGTACTCCTATAATTTTTGCCATAATATCACCAATGGATAATTTGGGAAATTTCATATCACATTTGCTAAGCTGGCTTCAAGGCTGGAAAATTTTCTTTCCGAGAAAGCTATTTTTTTATTTTTTTACAGCTGCACGGTTGTTTGATCCACAACTGTATTAAGTACGACTCTCATATATGGAGTGCTTGATCAGGTACCAGTCATCACATGGATAGGGTTTAATTTCTCTAATGCTCAAAGATTATATAAATATAACTCTCCCTCTCCTCTCAGTGTCTTTTATGATGTGACACTGGTTTGATATCTCTTTTCTATTGATACTACAACTGCAAGTGCTCGAGATATTATTAGTCCAAATTTAATCGACACTGTTGAGAGAGTAATTAGGCGTCATTCTACACCTACTATTATGGTGAGTGATAATGCTCCTGAATTTAAATCTCAGTTCATCACTAAAATATGACCCAAGTATTATCTACTGCTATACAATAAAAGCATGGCAGACGAGGCATGGAGTCTCCCACCGGAAGTGGCGCAGCCCCTCACAGCGGGTCTCCATTATATATTAGGTATATTAATATATATAATTCATAATACAGGTAGGTAACAGACGTGACCCTCTTGATAAGATTTTTAGCCCCGCTCCTCCCACTTTGCTGCCAGTCATGCATTCATGTGTCTTCAATTAATACTAATTCCTATTTTCACTTTCAAAGTACTACCTACAAGGACCAGAAGAGTAAATTTTTCTAAGAAAAAAAAAAGAAATCATTAAAGTTTAATATTATTATTTACCTTAATTATATCTTAAATATTGGCTATCATTCTAATATAAACAGTAAATTAATAAAATTTAATAAAATGTTTATTAATATATATTATATATAATATATATATATATATATATATATATATATATATATATATATATATATATATATATAATATATATATATATATATATATATATATATATATATATTATATATATATATATATATATATATATATATATATATATATATATATATATATATATATATATATATAATATATATATATATATATATATATATATATATATATATAATATATATATATATATATATATATATATATATATATATATATATATATATATATATATTATATATATATATATATATATATATATATATATATATAATATAGGAACCAAGTAAGTAAGTAGAAGAAAACATCAACTATTAAAAGGTCTTGTTTTGTCAAAATAAAGAATATCAATTATAGTCAACTAAGTAAGTGCTTTAAATATTTTACAAAATTTGGCCATTTTGATGAAATGTGAGTGCAACTGATAGAGATTTATTAAATATTTAAAAAAAAGAGGAGTTGAAATGATGCATAATTTATATCAAATCTTAGGGGTGAATAAAAACGTACCTACTTATGCTATTAAAAAGGCTTATAGAGATAAGGCATTGTATGAACACCCTGACAAAGGTGGTAGTGCGCAAAAAATGGCATTACTGACAACGGCTTATCAAACCTTAAGTGATCCGATTGAAAGAAAAAAATTTGATCAAGAGTGGGAAATTTTTAATTCATCTCATGATACTGAAATATCCTTTACGCCATCAGGTTATTTACCTACAGCAGGTACTCCATTTTCAAGGGCTTTTAGACAGCAACATGCACAACTTGTAGGTCAATACCAACAGAAACCACTTAATCGAAATAAGTCTTCGTCATATCTAAAGGCTTTTCATTCCGATCTTATGAGTAATGTTGCAGATGATCTATTTTCTTTTATTAAAACGAAAGAGGACTTAGGAACAAAGTTGAATATAGGGTCTTTAACGCCAGAAAAAGCAGCTGAATATTTTATCAATTTTTTGCGAGGTGATTATTCTGGAAATAGCTTAAAAGATTTAAGTAAAGCATTTTATCAAAAAGTTAAGCATCTAGAAACTTTAGGTCAACAAGCTGATTATGAGTTTCAATTATACCATGGCATTTATGAAATTTTGCTAGTGGCAGCTAAAGAAAAAACACCCACTGTAAAGATCTTATTTTCACTACATAAAATTACTGAGTATGCAAAACACAATACTGACCAATCCATGGGTTTTATGGCTCCCCTACTGCAAAGTAGATATTTTCGTAGCTTGTTTTCACAGGCTTTGCATTATTATTGGTTATCTGAAGAGAGCATAGTGGATGAATCATATGCAAAAACTTTTAATGGACAAGCAGCAGTTGAAAATTTAATTGAACATTTAAAATCACAGTTATCTGAAAACCGCAGCACAAGTAAATCGAATGATCGGGTTGCTAATTTACTTCGATATGCGCGCCATTGTTGTTAAGATTAGAAAAAGATCTAAGTAAACATTCAGATATAATTGATCATGCTGCCTTTTACCGAGAAAAAGCTTTCCATTTGCTCGATTGGTTGCCTACACTCATGGGATTTGCTGAGCATGGAATTACTGTTAATACCTTATTACAAGCTGGAATTACACTGCAAAAAGCTGCTGTGCAAGAATCAGATTCTATTCTAAGTATGGCAGATGAAAAACTTGCAGGTAAAGTTTATGGCGTAGCGATAGGTGTTGGTCATCATGCAACACCAGATATTGAACTTTATATGTGTATACATAGTGTAAAATGTTTATTATCTTGTCGTTATCCCGATTCTGAATTTAAGGAAATATTAGAGGCATTACAGCATAGAACACTCTGGCTAGCTGATTTGTTTCCCTTTTTCCAAACCCCACAGTCCAATGCTGATTTTCTTGCAAAAGAAGATAAAACAATAATTTTAATGCGCCAATTACTCCATGCGCTCATTAATAAAATTGATGATCCAAAAAGTACAGCAGAAGGCATTATTGATCACAGCTATGTGCGTGTTTTTTATCAAGCATATGAAGCATGTTTAAAAAATTGGTATCAAAAAAGTCACGATCCAGAAACGGAGAAAAAATTTCGTCAGCGATTAATGCAGGAGTTGTTAGTTAGCAAACAATGGAAGGTAGATAATCTTACTTACAATCTCAATGCACCATGGCCTCTTATTAATCTAGATGAAAAAGGTTGGACTTGTCCTAAATCAGTATTACCATTAGCAGAAAAAGCAAACTTTCCGACTTATAAAACGATCCATGGCGCAGAACTTAACTATAAAACTGGGGAAATGGCGTTTATTCTCGATTATTGTGAGAAAAATGAAAGTGACCATAACCGCTTGTTAACGATCTTTGATTTAAATGAGCTATTTCAACGTCGCTTAACATCAGCGCGTTTTAGTTTAGATCCTGTTGACCCCGACATGCCTTATCATCCCTTCAATCAAATGCGCTTTGTACCATCGATATTATATCATTCGCAATTACTGCATACGATGTTAATTACGGACTATTTATTAAAATTTCTAACTGTGGGCCAAGAAGTGCAGCGTCGTGACCCATACGAATTAAGATCTTTAGATAAAATTACTAATCAACTCCCTGCACATCTTAAAAAAATTATTGATGATTTTCACGCCAGTCATCATGAAGAATCACTGAATCGTTTTTGGATTGAATCAGAGGAATTAGAACTAGCGATTGATGATGAAGGGCTTAGCAAGGATGGAGATGTTTTGTTTGCGCTGGGAGATATTCGAATGGTTGTTAAGCATCATAAACTGAAACGTGATGCAGAGGGACATCTTGTTGATAAGGAAGGTGAAGATGAAGGTTGGGATTGTTATATACTAACTCAAGAACAGAAGCAAGAATTGGATGACGGAAAAAGGATTATTGCGGATTCAGCATTGATTGTTATTCAAGAATTATGGAAGCTTATTTTTTGGGAAAATCATAAAGAAATGTATAGTTTCACCTTAGAAGAGGATAAACATAACTTAATTCATCTAAGTAAACAACAACGTGACAATCAAGAGAAAGTTAAGACTGATGACTCAGAATCTTTACATCAAATCTATCGAATTGTTTTAAAAGCTGCTGAAAAAGTCAACATGCCACATCATTACTCACCTGAGTTTATCTTTGCACAAGAATTCACCAAACATTACAATGAATTTGCTGTTTATTTTCCTGAATTCGGAAGACTCAGAGAATTAAGTAAGGCTGCAACCTTAGTTAATGTTATGGCAACACAACGTTCAGCGAATCAAGAAGTAGTACTCCTAATTAGGAAACGCTTAAACTATATACAATTTTGTGACTTACAATCTGATAGTAGGCATTCTAAAGAACACATTGGGCAAAAAAGACAAGAGTCGCTCAATGATATTAGACAGAAAATAGGCCCTTTAAAATTCACAAGATCTTCACCTAAAATTCAAGATATGTGTAGTAGCTCTTATGATAAGGTCAGAAGTGATTATATTGATCGACATGGTTTTTTAAGTTGGGGTTGGTACAGCACTGTATTATGTGATGTTCACAGAGAAGTAATTGAACCTCAAATACCTAGATTTATTGCAGATCTGGAAGCTCAAAAAAAAGAAGCGGGTCGTGAGCAGTTATTGAAGCGAATTTGAGAATGAATTGGCTGAATTATCTAGACTAGAAGTTAGTCAATTAATTGACAAATTTTTAGAAGGTGATGATAAACTATTGCATAAACATTTAGTTTATTATGATAGAAAGCAAGTTGCTAAGAAAATCAAAGAAATCTATCCTGAACAACCAATAGATATTGATGATTATTGGCAAACAATGGAACAAGAGCTAAAGGAAATTGTCAGAAAGGGTATCACCAAGCATTTTGAAGAGTGGCAGAAGCAACTTTCCAGAAGAGAAGCAAGAGTTACTCAATAATTTAAGACAGCAAATAGGCACTTTATATTTCACTAAATCTTCACCTGAAATTCAAGACATTTGTGATAGATGTTATGATGAAATCAAAAATAATTATTATTGCAGAGCATGGCTATTCAGGTTGGAATAGCGTATCGCATAAGGTTTACAGAAAAGCAATAAGACCAAAAATACCTCAGTTCATTGAAGATTTACAAACTCAAAAAAGGGCAGCGTGTCACAAGCAGTTATCGGAGCTATTTAAAGATGAATTGTCTGGATCAGAAGCTAGCCAATTAATTGATGAATTTTTAAAAGGTAATGATGATCCATTACATAAACATTTAGTTTATTATGATAGAGAGCAAGTTGCTAAGAAAATTAAAGAGATATATCCGGAACATACTACACATTATTTAGATAAAGCACTCAATAGTTCTCCACCTATAATTGATGAAATTGTAAAAAGTGAAACAAAAAAAGTTTTAGAAGAACATAAACGGCAGTTACAAATACAGCTAAGTGGACGAGAAAAACTGGAACAATCGTTTGTTGACTTAGGCTTTGCAACCGATATAGAAGAGGTTGATCTAGAAGGCACTTGTTTATGGGTTCCAGCCAGTTTCCGCCATGATGTTGAAAGAGGTCACTCCCGCACTGTTTATGGTGGTGTGTGTATTTTAGGGATGATTAAGAGGAATATCAACCGTGATCATGTAAAAATTTTATTAAGGCAAACAAGTAAGGCTAGTAAAAGATTATGGCAAAATAAGGTACATGGGGATACAATAAGCAAGTGTTGTGCAGAGTTGTTAGAACATTTATATCCTAATTCTAAGCTTGATATTAGACTTGAGCAGCCTTTTGATACTATTCATGGTAGACGTCGTTTAGATATTGTTGTCCGAGATAAAGACGGTAATCTTATACAAAGTTATGAAATAAAAACTGGAAATTCGCCTTACCAGAACACAATGCAAGAAAAGAAAGATAAATGGATAAAGAAAGAAGTGTGTCCTGTTGAATTAGTTCGCTTTGAGAATTGCAAGATTCAATAAATGTTTATGTAGGATGAATATGGTGGATCAAGAAGTATTTAATCAGGGTTGGCACGAGTGGGCCTGACCCAAAAAATCCCACCTGGGTTTTTTTTTAAAAAAAAGCCCACTTGAAAAAACCCGCTTTTTTGCCCACTTGGGTTTTTTCAAAAAAAAATTTTCAGAATAATTCAATAAAAATAGTAAAAAAAAAAAAATAAAATAATATTTTTTTTTTTTTTTTTTTTAATTAAATGCTTAAATGCTTTTATAAACTCATTTGAATTTATTTTTTGTTGAAAGAAAAATATTAAAAAAAAAAAAAAAATAGCATCATAATCTCAAGAGCAAATAAAGGTAACAAAATAGTAATAATGAACTCACACCAATATAACTCAAAATGCATTAATCTACTAAATGACACACACACATCAAACAACCCACATAAACAATCCCAACAAACCTTCAATAACTCACTTCAACAAATACTTAAAGAATATCCTACAATCCAAAAAATAACAAAGCATTGTAGAAATTTGCAAATAGGGCACCCAACCCTATACTTACAATCAGAACTCCCCTTCATTTCCTTTTTGTTTATGGGAGCTAAATATCAATTATTATTTAGTTATGACTTGGATGTATGTTTGACAGATGTTAAATCAGCTTTTCTTTCCTTTACAGATAGTAAATAATTTATAAAACCCTAAAGTTTAAAATAGGGAAGACTAGAAAATATTCAGTACAGGAAGATAGTATTCATTTAATTTGTCAATTTCATCTCCCTTGCAAGGGTAAGTTTACCATTACATATCCTTACATTAATAGGAGGGTTAGACATGTGAATATAACTATTGGGATGGGTTAATGTTTAGATTCATTTAACTTAATAACCATACCCTTTTAGGTACCAATTGTGGAGTCAGTTACAAGTTTGGAACTCATATTGGATTGGGAATCTGACTGATGTTTAGGCCAGATAAGTTGTTTGGGATAATTGCTAACTTCAGATTTTGCAGTTACTTGCTAAGCCGAGCCATAGATCTAAACTCATTTAGAACTAAGCAGGCAAGAGAATGCAAACGATCCCCTCTGGCAAATGACAAGTTAAGTACACCCATTCCGGAATTTGTAAATTTTTGTAATTAATAATCTACCATAACTATAACTACCTACTGTAACATTAGGATTAGTTGTATATTTTCATTTGTTGAAAAAGTATTCATTAGTTGCACCATACATAAATAATCATATTTGTGTATGAAGTTGCAATTATTGAATAAATCATATACAAATATTTATATTTGTATATGAGAAACTTTTGTAAAATTGAGCACTACACAGATATTTATATCTGTGTATGCAATTAGACTGTTTGTGAATAAATATTCATTAGTTGCACCATACATAAATAATCATCTTTGTGTATGAAGTTGCAATTATTGAATAAGTCATATACAAATATTTATATTTGTATATGAGATCATAATTTGTATAACAGGGCACTACACAGATATTTATATCTGTGTATGCAATTAGTTTTCTAAAATAAGTATTCATTAGTTGCACCATACATAATTAATCATCCTTGTGTATGAAGTTGCAATTAATGAGTGAATCATATACAAATATTTATATTTGTATATGAGAAAGTTTGTAATATTCGTTGTAAGTCTTTGGCGCAATAGTGATAGTAATTAGGGTCATAACAATTCTGGTTCACGCATTTTTCTTATATTAGTACATGGTTTCTGAGTGTATTTATATTTCAGTAAATTTATATATTAGTGGGGTGTATTTTCATTTAGTAGATAGCATCCTGCGTTTTCCTGTAGTTTGTTTTTTTTCTTTCTCTTTTGTTCTAATTTTTGTAAAGTCATCTGTAGAGTCATAAGTCATAGGTATTGGAGGTTTCATTGGCAATTCTTCTTTGATTCACCCAGGCCACGTTAAGGGTGGAGAAGCTTGTAATACGAGGATCCTAAAACCAGACCTGAGTGTCTAGCTTATCTTGTTGTGTAACTAAAGTAAGAGTGGGGGAAGTGTTGTTGACTACCGAGTCTTTGGTCTTCATATTGAGAGGGTTGAAGGGTTGTAAAAGAGGTGGTCTCTCCCCTTAACATAATTGGCGACCTTGCCAGGATCCTCCTGTTGGTTGCCTTGTTCTTGTTCAGATACTTGTGATTTCATCATTCTTGGGTGTTGCTCTCGTGACAAACCTTGGTAGAATCATCAGAGTTATTCTTTTCTGCGATTTTTTTTCTTCTTCCTTTTGTTGTGGTGGATTGTTACTTTTGTGTTTGGGTTAGAAAGGAAACCATATTACACTCTTAACATATCCACATTATATACAGCACAATGTCAAATTACAAAAACCAAGACATGTTAGAGTTAGGTTCAATCGCGGATCTTGACTTGTCTGAGTCGTCTGATCAATTGGACACACAGGATCGGGCGGCTGAACACGTTCCGGATAATCGACCTGTGGCATCAAAAGATCCCGATAACTTGTATATATTAGCCGAATTACAGAGGTTACATTCGGCCCTCGGGAATTCCAACCGGCAGTTGGATGAATTGCGGGCTGAACGGCAGAGCGAACATCAAAGTAGGGATTTCAATAGGGAGGATAGTCGACCTCCAGTAGAGCGGTTGCATTTCCCTTTTGCAGATGTGGAGAGAGCTGAATCGTCGCCGGTCCGGGAGCTAAAATTCGCAGCAACTGGGTTAACTCGCGGACCAACCCGAGGGCGTGCGGTTCTCTTTGCCATCCTTAACAGAGAGTAGTAGATATGCTACAATAGCATCAGGTTTGCCCATTTCGTCGGTTTCTAGTTCGCTGACTGTGTCAACACAGCCAGCTTCCGACTTATTCATCTCCTATTATGACACCTTCCGTGTCTGAATCTTCCAGACCTTTGCCTAGTCGAACTATGCCACCAAACTCAGATAATCGTCTTGATGCCATTGAAAATCAGCTGGCTATGATCACACGATCTGTCTCTATGTTGACTCAGATCATAGCTAAGGCATATAAACCTAAAGCAGTACCCCCACGTAAATTTAATGCTGCTAAGGAACATAATCTCCGAACGTTCTTTAAACAGTTTGAGAGATATTGCCAGGTCACATATCCAGACCAACCCGAAGACTGGATAATCGTTCTCGGAAACTTCCTTGAGGGTACCTACAGTGACCTGTACGATCAAATTATTCGTGAGGAAATGGCTTATACTGCTATTAAGGACGCATTGCTTCAATGGTGGGATTATGAGGCTGGTGTAAGAAAGGACAAAGCATCGCAAGAGTTTATGCTTGCCAAACGGAAACCGGGCGAGAGTGTAAACATGTTCGCACTCCGGTTGGAACGATTAGCAAACCGAGCCTACCCTGGTGTTCCCATGCGTACCCATGACAATTTACGTCAGGCATTCTTATATAATTTACCGGCAGTAGTGGAACAGCGAATGCACGATTACATACTCAATCATGAGGGTGCAACTGGTCAAAAATTGCAATTTGATCAGATAGTCAGACTGGCAAATCAACATTGTAATGAGCTGTCTGCCGAACAAATCGAAGAACCTGAGGTAATCACCATTTCCCAGGTTAAGACCTCACAACAAAAGAGCGATGCCTGGAGTGAGGTGGTTAAAAGATATGCCAAGAAGCCAAATAACTTTGCTAGAGCTGTAGTAGAGTCAGTGCCAACCACACCACCCAAGTCAACCAATAATCGCGCATCACATAGAAATAACCATGGCTATGGCAATTCATCTCCAAAGACTGGTAAAAATTCATCTAATTCATCCTTTTTCTGCACACATTGTGGAAAAAATAATCATACATTGAGTGACTGCTACGGCTATAATAATGTGTGCCCATACTGTAAACAACAAGGGCATTCTACTATTGACTGTCCACAAATAAAGCAAAGGCAGTCAAATCGGTCCTTGGAAATGGCTCAAGCACCCACAATGAAATGCCCTTATTGCTCAGCTGGACATCTGGGGAAAGATTGTCCCAGCCGCGGAAGTCCTCGGCCTAAGGATCGAGAAGGTCCATTGCCGCAGCGGAATAATCAGTGGGGTGCAGTAAACAACACATGCAACACATGTGGTGGCACTCATTCAGCAGGTGATTGTAGTGGAACCCCAGCTTTAAACTAAGCAACTCCGTAGCCATGGGTCAGGCTGCGGAGGAGATTAGTGATGGCGGCTCCAATTCTAATTTAGTGACCCAAAACCCAATTGCGAACCCCGAAAATATTCAAATCCTATTTAATCGGGCTGACAGTCAACCCTTATATGTGGATGTCACCCTCGAGGGATATTCGGACAAGGTTTACGATTGCTTAGTCGATAATGGGGCGTGTGTAAGTCTCATTAAGTCTTCGGTAGTAGATGAGTTAAAAGGTGTTCACAAACACCCATCGACTATTCGAACTATTACTGGCATTGGTCATACTGCCATTAAAATTTCACATTTTGTTATCCTAAGTCTTCATTTCCGTAGTGGTTTCAGTACCACTGAGACCGAATTCTATGTTGTCCCATCTGAATTCCTGGAACATTCACTGGTACTGGGTGTTCCTCTTTTACGAGCAAACAGTCTTCTTCCAGATATGTCAACATATCAATTATTATTAAGGGATGAAGATAAATTTCTTGTTGTAGCTTCTGATCCTACCAAAAGTAACACCACAATTGAACCTAGAACTACCGAAAATCTTGAAGTAGGACCACATCAATGCGGATTTATTTCTATAAATCTGTGTAATTTTACATATTCTCTCCAGAACTTCTATCTAGAAGGGCTGTGTGAGGAGAACTTTCATGTGTTACCAGGAATACTCAGAGAAGGCGATTCTTCAGTTGTGGCTATTTACAATGGTAGTGAATCACCTAGATTCATACCTAAAGGGTTCCCAGTGGGATCTGCTTTTCCTATTACAGAGACCACTGACATTTCAATCTTTAATATTCTACCCGGTGAACCGGAAGATGCTTCTATGCATAATGATTATTGGACTCGAGATAGAATTATGGAAGAGTTCCAGTTTTCCGATATCCAAGTGGAAGATTCCCAAAAAGAACAACTTGTAAATCTTCTTCAGAAATATTCTTCAGTCCTCAGTACTGGAGATGATGATGTTGGGCTTGCTCACAATGTCCAGCATCACATTGAGCTTACATCAGACAGGCCCATTCATGTACCTGTTCGGAGGTTTCAAGGACCGTTAGCTCAAGAGATCGAGCGCCAGTGTTGTGAGCTCGAAGAAGGGGGAATTATTCGGAAAAGCCATTCTCCATATTCGGCTCCAGTAGTCCCTGTAAGGAAAAAGGACGGTAGTTTGCGTCTGTGTGTGGATTACCGTGCCCTTAATAAGCATACTAAGGGAGATGCATTTCCCTTGCCTAACTTAATCGACTCCATTTACAACATGGCAGGTGCTCGATTTTTCACCACCATTGATTTGGTGCGTGGATACTATCAAATTGAGATGGCAGAGGGTAGTATAGAAAAAACAGCCTTCTCTACGCCTCTGTCACATTATGAATTCCTTCGCATGCCTTTTGGAGTGAAAGGCGGGCCAGCCACTTTTCAAAGAGGTATGATGATGGCCTTGTCGGGTATTCCATGGTCTGAGGTCATGGCATACCTGGACGATGTAATTATTCGGTCCAGCACTTTCGAACAACATATTCTCTCCTTGGAAAAAGTATTACGTGCTCTCAATGCCAATGGGTTCAAGTTAAAACCCAGTAAAACAAAGTTATGCCGAGAATCTGTAGATTTTCTCGGACATCAAATTGATAATAGAGGTATTCTTCCTCTTGAAAAGAACCTCTCTGGCGTACTTGACTTTCCTATACCAAGTACAGTCAAACAACTCAGGCAGTTTTTGGGAATGGTTAATTTCTATCGACGCCATATTCCACATTGCTCTTCAATCGCTAAACCGTTATCATGTCAAACTGGTGGTCGTACTGTACGATGGACTGAGGAATGTCAAGAAGCATTTGAAAAACTTAAATCATCATTAGTTGATCCAACGTTACTGGCATTCCCAGAATTATAGTCTTAACTCCCCACCATTAGAATTGTTCGTTGACGCGTCAGATATTGGATCAGGGGCGGTGTTGTCGCAACAACAGGGAGATGATAGTCGGCCCATTGCGTTTATTTCTATGACATTCTCTGATGCACAACGGAAGTATTCTACAGTGGAACGCGAGCTAGCTGCCCTACGATGGGCCGTTAAAGCGTTACGACCATTCCTTTGTAATGAAAAGGAATTTATCATATACAGTGATCATGAGCCATTACAATACCTTCACAATATGTCAACTGCAGATGGACGTATTGCGCGAACGTTAGAAGGAACTTTCTGAATATAATTTTCAAATTCGCCACATCAGTGGTCGGAAAAATATTCTCGCAGATGCTTTATCCCGCTCTCCTGTACCGGTAATTGAATCAGAGCCTTTAGACGTGATGACTGAGGGAAATTTCGAAAAAAGTTATATTCCCCAGGGTTTTAAGCAAATAACTTTTCCGGGAGGTGGAGATTCTTTATTTCAATGTTTTGCATTCTGGTTGGAAGGGTCAGAAGGGTCTCATGTTGAAATGAGAGAGAGGTTAGTTGAGGAACTAATTAAAGACCCGCGCAAGTATAATCTTCATGGAAGAAATCTGTTGAAGAGACTCAGATTGATGGCACACTCAGGTCAAGTACCAATCCCAGAAATAATTCAAGCATTCGCAAATCTTATGCATTGCAAAACTTTAGTTTATTATACTAGTGCTAAACCACTGGTATATGGGGAGGGTTTTACGGACACATGCCATTTATCTTGTGTGTCAGGAATTCATTACAATTTGCTAATTCCAGAAGAAAACGTTAATTCCTCAAGCGATATAGTCTCAATTAATTTAGTTAGAATACATTCTAAAACATCCAATTTACAAATACATAGCACACTATTACAGAACTCTTCAGTAGACATAGACACTCTTAAACATAAACAGCAAACAGATAGGGTTTTAAAAAGTTTATCCAGAGTAGTTGTCAATAAATTGCCAAAGAAACAGTGGCCTAAGAACTTGACTGCATTCAAGTTGGTTGCTGAACATATTCACTTTTCCGAGGGGTTGTTGTTGGTTAAACATAAAAATGAGGATAAATTCATTGTCCCATTCTCATATATGGTTTCTCTAGCAACGCAGTTCCACATTGATTATGGACATCTAGGTAGAAACAAGTTATTGTCTCTTATATATGAGGAACTTTGGAATCCCCGAGTGAATCAAATAGTCTCAGACATTTGTAGATCTTGTCCACACTGTCAAGTGTCTAAGACAGGTACGAATATTGCCAGACCCCCTATGTTGAAGATTAGTTCTTCTTTTCCATATGAGTTACTGGCAGTTGATCTGTTGCAATTGCCGCGCACCAGCAGAAATAATGGCTATTGTCTTGTTGCCATTGACCACTTTTCTAAATTTATCAATGTAGTGCCTCTGGTCAATAAAACCAGTCAAGTGGTCGCAAATGCATTCAAACACAAGATCTTTACCATTTCTTGATACCTATATTCCCAATCGTCTTTTTAAGTGATCGTTCGGGTCTAGAATTTATGGGCAAACCATTTGAAGACAGTATTACAAGAATTTGGTATTGAATCATGTGGTAATATCCAAGCCACATGCCACAATGTAACAGGAGTTGCAGAACGTGTCAATTGTACACTGCTTACAGTTGTTAAGAACATTTGGCTCAAGATAACCCATCATCATGGGATAACCAGTTGCCTCAAGCAGTTATTTTATACAATAACACTTGGCATTCAGCCATTGATGCCACTCCATCAGATATCCTACTGAAAAACCCACATTCTTTCAAAAGGAACCCATGTTTACAACAGTTCTGGCGGGAACCATCTAAACACTTCTCCCCATATCGTGAAGGGGACAAAGTTGCATATAAAGTTCACATGCCAGGTAACCTGGTCATAAACAAATTCAAATCGCGCTATGTGGGACCATTTACTATTCGTCAAGCTCATGACAATGATCTTACTTATGTAATCTCTAGGGTAAATAAACCACACTCAGAGATTCGTGCTCACTATTCACAACTACGTCCATGGATAGAAGTTCCTCGTTACTTACGAGATAATCCCCATTTCAAGCAATTACTTTCCTCAGAAGAGGTGGATGATGATCATCAGACTACTGATGAAGTAAGAATGGATGAAGAGATAGAAATCATGGACATTGAAGATAATCACGCTGCTGAGCCAGAGATTTTCAATTCATTGGAAACTGAATGTGAAGAAAGCGATTTTTTAGGTTTTGAAGTTAATTCAACATTATCTTTAAATGAATATTTGGGTTTTACAAGAGAATATTGTAATATTAGCATTACCAGTGCCAAAACTCCAACTGTTAGTA
>SEYY01015999.1:0-13754 GCA_009176605.1 Armadillidium nasatum
GTCCTGAAGGTGTTACAGCTAATTTACCAGCTGATCAAAGGAAACTTTATTTCCCGAACACCACGTGATTTCTCAAATAACTTGCTATTTCTTTATTGATCGCAGGTGGTAGATCTGCAAGAAACACTTGACGTAGTGTCTCATGCTCTCTACAGGCTTCTGTTGAAGTGGTGGGGTATGCTTTCTTCGCGAGATCCAGTAAACAGATAGCAAAAATCCTAACAGTCTCATTTTTATGCATTTTTGCAGTCATAAAGTCCTGGACTGCCCATTCTCGTTTCACAGTATCCTCGTTGTTATAATTCGAGTAAGTTCTGTTTAACCTCTTCATAAGATTTATCTGCCTTATGAAGTTGATGGTATAGGGCGAGGTACGAGGACTGCAAATACGAGCCCAAGAGCCTTAACCAATCCTGTCGTTGTGTTGGATACAGGATTGAGCAATATTCCTCGAATTCTCGGAAGAATACTTTAAGGTCCTGGTCTGTGTCAGGATTGAACTTTGCTGGTGGCACAGCCTTGTTGGACTTAGGCTTTGTTAATAATTGTGTCATCATCACAAGTTTGTGACACCATAGCGTTATGCGCTTGTTGCGCGGCCAAGCTTTCTGTTAAAAATTCACGGAATTGCTGATCCGTCATAGGTCCGGTTGAGATACGGGGTTTACCTGCGGGATTTATGTTTGGCTGTTGTTGCGGCGGTATAGGTATTGGCGGTGATTGTTGAGCTCCTCCGTCAACCTCACAAGATACAGCTATAGATGGCTTCTTTTCCTTCGGCAGTACTGACCGTTCAGGTGATGGTGGTGGTGCAGCAGTAGGAGCGGAATCTTGACGATACATTAACATTTCCAATATCAGGGTATTTTGTCTGCTCATTCGTTGATCCACTTCCTGCTTATAACTAATAGATTTTACAACCATGTCTTCCAATTTTGAGACGTGTCCACGATCCACAGGTTGGAAATCCCACAAGGACTCACCCCTCGGGTTGGTTATCAGTCTGTTGTTCCGGTGTGGAAGCAGCATTAGTGCTGAATGGCATATCAAATTCAATCAACTGGTCCACTGTTGCCTTTGCTTCTTCAATGACCATTATTGGTTTTTCTGCCATTATGTTGATCTTGTTAATTATTTCTATTTCATTCCTTTTCGTGATCCTGGCAAGGTCGCCAATTTTTTCTCTGTACGCAATTAGAGAAAAAAATTAATATTTACTTTTACTCACAATGTTATTTATTGTATTGAGTTGGCGGTGGATACGATTACTCTGGTTGTATCGTCCGCTTCTCCTTTTCGCAAAGACGATGCTGTTGAATTGAAGTCGCTCTCCGACGTGTACGACCAGAACTTCTCAAGCCCGTTGCAAGGGCAAGATAGATCACGATGAAGGAACATTACACAGCGAGTTATGACAACAAGAAGGGATAAGGAAACCAAACAAAAATTTATTTGTTTATTGAGGTAAAGAAATTTTTACTGGAAAGATGAAAATGATTCACCGAGAAAGGAATTGACAACTGAACAGAACAGACTATGCAACGAAGAATGAAGGGCAATAAATTTTATTGGGAATGGGAACTTGATATAGGGGAATTCTTACAATCTGATTAATTGGCAAGAACGAATTATTCATATGATGATTTAAGAAGATGTTATGTGGTAGTTCCCAGGTTAGGAACTGAAATATATGAAGAAAATATTTATTTTACGTATTTTACAACTAGAAAAAATAAAAATAAAAATTAAATTTTTTTTTTTTTTTTTTTTTTTTTTTTTAATCTTTTTTTATTTGAAAAGTGTCACAAATATTGTTTAAGTTTATAATTAATTAATACTTAAATCAGATGTTTATAATTTTGTCAAAAATTTGGATATGATGTTGAATATTGTTTTTACAACTACCATCATTTAATATTACCTAAAAATATAAAAAGAAGTTAGAAACTCATACTAAAAAAATGAAAACAACACTTAGCCTTTCTGCGTATATTTTGTTTTCTTGTTTTATTTTTTTTTCCGTTGAGGCTATGCATCCTTTTCCACAGTGTCTCTTCGCATCGTGACCTCACCTCTGGAAAATTAACAGGAACTAGTATATGTGATCATATACTTATATAATATATATAATATATATATATATATATATATATATATATAATATATATATATAATATATATATATATATATATATATATATATATATATATATATATATAATATATAATATTATATATTATATAAGGACCTGGGGCACAAGGTGTGAATGAAAATGGGACTGAATTAATTGGAATGTGTGGCAAGAAGAATGATTGGTAATACATGGTTTATGAAGAAAGATATTCACAAGTATACATGGGTGAATGGGGAGAAGGGACTTTGGATTTCGTATGTGTGAGATGGAAGAGAGTAGTAGATTATTAGGTGTAATTGTATTAAGAGGAGCAGCCATGGGTATATCTGACCATTACTTAGTATGGCAGGGTCAAGGTTAAAGGGGGTTAAGAAAGTAAAAGTGAGAAAAGGTGGTGGAGGTGCTGAGAAAGGTGGAAGAAGAAAAAATAGAAGTGATTACAGAAGAGGAATAAGAGAGGTAGAGAGGTAATGAGGTGGAGGAGTTAAAAAGAATGGAATAAATTGAAGATAGCTTTAGTGGAGGTTGCGAGAAGTGTGTGTGGGGTAAAGAAAATAGGGAATGGAAGGCGGAAAAGGAGTGAATGGTGGAATGAAAATTTGGAGAATATGGTGAAAAGAAAGAAGGATGCCTTTAACAGGTATCTGGGTACAAAGGAGGCACTGGATTGTGAGCGAGTATACATAGAGGTATAGGGAGGTGAAAAGAGAGGTCAAGAGGACAAAAAGAAGAGTAGAAGAGAAGTGTGCCAGAAAGTTAGCAGAAAATTTTAAAGAAATAAAATGTTTTGGAAAGAGGTAAATAGGATGAGAAAAGGAGGGGAAGAGATGGGAGAGGAAGTGAAAGGGAAAGATGGAGAAATATTATAGGGAGAGAAGGATGTTGAAGAAAGATGGAAAATGTATTTTAGTGAATTGTTGAATGAAGGATAGAGATTAGTAATGGGGAAGAAGTAGAAAATGATGAGAAGTACTTAGCTAGGATCAGGAGAGAAATATTAGTAAAGAGGAGGTGGAAGTAGCGGTGAGAAAGGTAAAGAAAGGAAAATCAGCAGGAATGGATGGTATATACGGAGAAATGATAAAAGGGACCTAGAGAGTTGATTGACTGGTTGGTGAGATTGTTAATGTGTGTTGGAGAGAAGGGAGAGTGCCTCAGGAGTGGCAGGACTCCTGCATTGTACCTATATACAAAGGAAAAGGTGATAACATGATTTGTAAAAATGAAAGAATTGACAGTGAGGGAATGGGTTATGAACAAGGGGGTTTAAGGGAGGGTAGGGGATGTGTGGACCAGGTATTCACACTGAGATTGATTGCAGAGAAATTGTGTGAAAAAAATAAAATGGGGTATGTATGTTTTCTGGATTTGGAAAAAGCATATGATAGAGTATGCAGGAGAAAGTTATTGAAATATTAATGGAAAGGGGGTTGAAAGGGAAATTACTGAAGGGGTGAAAGCTTTTTATGCAAATTGTAGATCAAGAGTGAGGGTGAAGAGGGAACTTTCTGATTGGTTTAGCATAGTAGTGGGATTGAGACAGGGGTGTGTAATGTTTCCATGGTTATTTAATCTATTGATGGATGGTGTTGTTAGAGAAATGGATAGAGAGGGAAGGGTATTAGGTTGAGAAATATGGAGGATGAAAGGGATGTGAATGTTTTACTTTTTGCAGATGATGCGGTGTTGGTGGCAGAATCAGGAGAAAAGTTGAGAATACTTGTGAGAGAGTTTGAGGGGAAATCTACAAACATGAGATTGAAAGTCAATCCAGCGAAGAGTAAAGTTATGAAGATTGGAGGTGGGGATGAGGAGGGAGGAATGAGGGTGTGTAGAAGTGGGGGGAAAGATACTTTAGGAGATGGATGAATTGAAATATCCAGGAATGTTGGTGGAAGGTTAGTGTGGGACGGAAAAAGAAATAAAGAATAGAGTGGTAGAGGGAATGAAAGTGTTGGGGGGTCTAAGAGAAGTATGGAAGAATGGAAAAATTTCAAAAGAAATAAAGATAAGAATGTTTGAATGTATGGGTTTACCTTCTGTAATGTATGGGTGTGAAATATGGATGTTAAGTGCTAGAGCGAGGAAAAGTTTGAATGTCTTTGAGATGAAAGGTTTGAGAGCAATATGTAAATTGAGAAGGATTGATAGGATTAGAAATGACAGAATAAGAGAGATGTGCAAATGGAAGAGGGGTTTAGTTGTTAGAGCAAAGGAGGGTGTGCTAAAATGGTTTGGACATATGTGTAGAATGAATGAGGACAGAATGGTGGGCAAGCTACTTAGATCCGAGGTGGATGGTTCTAGGGGGAGGGGAAGACTAAAGTGGAGATGGATGGATGGAGTGAGAGAGATTTTGGGTGGAAGGAATTTGAATTTAGAAGAAGGTAGAAGACTTGCGGAGGACAGAGTGAGATGGGGGCGGTGGTGAAAGGGGTTGAAAAATAAGAATGGGTATGTTTGTAAGGGAATTGTGGCGGACACCATCCCACGAAAGTGGGAAAGGTGATAGCGAAATTATATATATATATATATATATATATATATATATATATATATATATATATATATATATATATATATATATATTATATATATATATATATACTGCTAATGAGGGTCCGAACCCTGACCTTGCTAAGATGGTAAGACATTGCGCTAACCACTACACCACTGATAGTACAAAAAGGAATCACGTTGGAACTGACCAATGCCACGACTACAATCCCAAATGACCCCTCCGACCACACTTGGGCGTAGGGTTAACGGGTCAGTTCTATCCTCGAATAAATGCAGTTCAATAGGTATGTATAATTACCACATAATCCGTAGGATAAAATTTATACTATATATACTGCCAATGAGGATTTGAACCCTGTCCTCAAAGATGGTGAGACATTGCGCTAACCACTACACCACTGATGGTATAAAAAGGAATCACGTTGGAACTGACCATTAACAATCGCCATGACTACAATTCCAAAAGACCCCTGCGACCAAACTTGGGCGTACCGTTAACGGATCAGTTCTATCCTCACAAATACACAGTTCAATAGGTATGTATAATTACCACATAATCCGTGGGATAAAATAAATACTATATATACTGCAAATGAGGATTCGAACCCTTACTCCTCTCAACCTTCTAACTACCATCTAATTTCTTTAAACCTCCGATTTTTCTAAAGATTTCGAATCAATCCTTAACAGGAAGATTTGGAAACATCTCAATTCTCCTAATCTTACCTCTGATCGCCAGTATGGCTTTTGTAAGAAACACTCTACTGGTGGTCTTCTTTCCCTTCTCTCTGACTCTTGTTCCTTCGCTCTTCATCATTTCGGTGAATCTATTGCTGTCGCGCTGGACATATCAAAAGTTTTCGATAGAGTCTGTCGCAAAGCTTTGATTTCCAAACTTTCCGATCCCCAACACTTTTTCTTTTTTTATTAATCACTTTCTCTCTCTTATTTCATTTCCTATCCATTCCTATGCCGATAACTCCACTGATACTACTTTTTAATTTAAAAGGCACCCTTCCCAATGGCAGTTAATAGAGGCAAGGGAGGTAGCCTTTAGGCAACTAACCCCTGATCTATCTCGCATTTCAAATTGGGGCAGAAAAAATATTTTTGTTTTCAATGCCACTAAAAGTCAGTTCCTCCATCTCTCTGCTCAACACAATCTTCCACACAACTATGATGTCTTCTTCAGAAATACACAACTCAAACCTTCATTTGTCCTTAATATTCTTGGTGTTTCTTTTTCTGTGACTTTCATGGAAAGAAAACATTACTTCTCTTCCTAAACAAGCTTCTAAGAGGTTAGGTGTTTTGAGACGCCTTCAGAATTTCTTCACACCACCCCAGTTGCTTGCTCTTTATATGAGTATTATTCACCCATGTATGGGAAACACATCACACATCTGTGGCGATTCCACACATAATTCTTCTCGAAAAGGTGGAGTTTAGTGATTTTCATCTTATAAAGACTGAAGGTGAAAATACGGTATTAAACGTTCACATTGCATTAAATGAATATGTGGAAACACATGGTATTAACCTTACTAATTAGATTAAGGTTCTCTAGGAAAGAAACTAACTCAACTTTATATATATATATATATATATATATAATATATATATATATATATATATATATATATATATATATATATATATATATATATATATATATATATATATATATATATATATATATATATATATATATATATATTTATATATATATATATAGTTAATATATATAAGACAGGAGTGTGTAATGTTGCCATGTTATTTAATCTATTGATGGATAATGTAGTTCGAAAAATGGAGAGAAGAGAAGGGTATTAGGTTGAGAAATATGAGGGTGAATGGGATGTGAATGTTTTACTTTTTCTTGCAGATGATGTGGTGTTGGTGGCAGAATCTGGAGTTGAGAATACTTGTGAGAGAGTTTGAGGGTAAATGTACAAACATGAGATTGAAAGTCATTCCAGCGAAGAGTAAAGTTATGAGGATTGGAGGTGAGGATGAGAAGATGTGGAGGGAGGAATGGGGGGGTGTAGAAGTGTGGGGATGGATGAATTCAAATATCTAGGAATGTTGGTGGAAGGTAAGGGAGGGACAGAAAAAGAAATAAAGAATGGAGTGCTAGAGGGAATAAAAGTGTTGGGAGGCCTAAGAGAAGTATGGGAGAAAGGAAATATTTAAAAAGAAATAAAGATAAAAATGTTTGAATGTATTTGTTTACCTTCTGTATTGTATTGGTGTGAAACATGGATGATAAGTGTTCGGGTGAGGAAAAGTTTGAATGTCTTTGAGATGAAAGGTTTGAGATATGAGATATGTAAATTGAGAAGGATTAGAAATGAAAGAATAAGGGAGATGTGTAAATGGAAGAGGTGTGTAGTTTATATAGCGGAAGAGGGTGTGCTAAAATGGTTTGAACTAGTGATGGATCGGATGTCATATTTTCCATTTTGCGGATGCGGATGCGGATGTTGAATTTTCGAAAGTGCGGATGTGGATGCGGATGTTGAATTTTCGAAAGTGCGGATGCGGATGCGGATTTCAATTTTCGAAAAGTTCGGATGCGGATGTTAATTTTGATGAGGATGCGGATGCGGATGTTATATATATATATATATATATATATATATATATATATATATATATATATATATATATATATATATATATATATATATATATATATATATATATATTATATATATATTTCACTATCACCTTACCCACTTTCGTGAGGTGGTGCCCGCCACAATTCCCTTACACACATAACTATTCTTACCTTTCAACGCTTTCACCACCTCCTTCCATCTCTGTCTCCACAAATCTTCTACCCTCGTCTAAACTCAAATTCCTTCCATCAAAATCACTTTCACTCCATCCATCCATCTCCACTTCGGCCTTCCCCTCCCCCTACCCTTCCCCTATCTACATCGGATCTGCGTACCTTGCCAACCATTCTGTTCTCTTTCATTCTTCACATATGTCCAAACCATTTTAGCACATCCTCCTCCTCTCTTTCAATTACACCCTTCTTCCATTTAAACATCTCCCGTATTCTTTCATTTCTAATCCTATCAATCCTTCTCAATTTATATATTGCTCTCAAATCTTTCATCTCAAAGACATTGAAACTTTTTCTCGACCGAGCACTTATCGTCTATGTTTCACACACATATAATACAGAAGGTGAACACATACATTCAAACATTCTTATCTTTATTTCTTTCGAAATTTTTCCTTTCTTCCATACTTTTCTTAGGCCCCCCAATACTTTCATTCCTTCTACCACTCTGTTCTTTATTTTTTTTTCCGTCCCACCCTTACCTTCCACCCAACATTACTAGATATTTGAATTCATTCACCTCCTCAAGTTTCCATTCTCACACTTCTACAAACCAATTCCTCCCTCCACATTTCCTCATCCCCACCTCCAATCCTAATAACTTTATTCTTCGCTGGATTGAATTTCAATCTCTTGTTTGCACATTTCCCTTCAAACTCTCTCACAAGCATTCTCATCTTTTCTCCAGATTCTGCCACCAACACATGCCGCATCATCTGCAAAAAGTAAAACATTCACTTCACATTCACCCTCCATATTTCTCAACGTAATATTCTTCCTTCTCTCTCTCCATTTTTCTAAGTAAACCATTCATCAATAGATTAAATAACATGGAGATATTACAAACCCCTGTCTCAATCCCACTCCTATGCTAAACCAATCCGATAGTTCTCTCTTCACCCTCACTCTTGATCTGCAATTCGCATATATATATATATATATATATATATATATATATATATATATATATATATATATATATATATATATATATATATATATATATATATATATATATATATATATATATATATATATTGGATCGGATGTCATATTTTCTAATTTGCGGATGCGGATGTGGATGTCGAATTTTGGAGAAGTGTGGATGCGGATGTTGAATTTTTGAAAGTGCGGATGCGGATGCGGATGTTGAATTTCCGAAAGTGCGGATGCGGATGTTGATTTTTGTGCGGATGCTCCGCATCCTCGCATGCGGATGCGGATGCCATCACTAGTTTGAACATATATGTAGACTGAATGAGGGCAAAATGGTGGGCAAGGTACTTAGATCTGAGGTGGATGGTGGTAGGGAGAGGGGGAGGAGGAGGGGAAGGCCAAAGTGGAGATGGATGGATGGAGTGAGAGAGATTTTGGGTGGAAGGAATTTGAGTTTAATAGAGGGAAGAAGACGTGGAGGATAGAGTGATATGGAGAGTGGTGGTGAAAGGGGTTGAAAGGTAAGAATGGATATGTTTGTAAGGGAATTGTGATGGGCACCACCCCACGAAATTGGGAAAGGTGATAGCGATATATATATATATATATATAATATATATATATATATATATATATATATATATATATAATATATATATATATATATATATATATATATATATATAATATATATATATATTATAGTGATGGCATACTCATTCGCATGCTCATCAAAATTAACATACGCATCTGCGCTTTTGAAAATTCAACATCCGCATCTGCACTTTCGAAAATTCAACACCTGCATCCACATCCACATCCACACTTTTCCAAAATTCAACATCTGCATCCTCAAATTAGAAAATATGACATCCGATATATATATAAATATATATATATATATATATATATATATATATATATATATATATATATATATATATATATATATATATATATATATATATATATATATATATATATATATAATATATATATATAAAAAAAAAAAAAAAAAAAAAAAAAAAAAAAAAATTCCAAGGTAAGTAAAGTAAACAAGCTAACTATTGTTTGCACATATGAAATGTCATTCAATAATGATGTTTTTAAGATTATATTTTCCAAATTTTTGGCTGATATTGTCTGTTCACTCTGAGAAATTCTGAAGTGTCATGACTTGATGGGTCATGTCAGGTGTAACAGCCGCTCTCTCTCACTGAATAAAAACCTTGAAGGCATCAACAGTGTGTGGTCGATGAGTATACATTCAAGCTTTAAGTAGCCCCACAAAATAGAATCACAAGGAGTGAGACCAGAAGACTCCAACTATGCCACAAAATGAGATCAACTGATCTGGAAACTTAAAAAAATTGCAATGATCTTTGATCTATATGTGCTGTAGCGCTATCTTTCTGAAACAACACACTGAATTCCTCAAACTCAGGATGTTCGAGTTGGTGGCCTTAAAATGTTTTTGAGCATATGTATGTAGTAGAGAGGTTAAGGGAACAGAAACACCACCATATAAGAAATAATGCCCCAGATATCCATGACGCTAACATGGGGAACAACACTCTACACAGTCAATCACTCAGAGTGCAACAAAATTTCGTAGCATGAGAGGGTTGTGTTCAGACCAGTAATGAAAATTTTGTTTGCATGCTTACACAGCCACTCGTTGTGAAAATGGCCTTTGCCATTGCACAAGGGAGGAATAGTGCATCTTCCAGAACATGTAGCAGAAAGTTCTCTCATAACTCCTGCAATCTAACTAGTCTTTTGCATTGCATTCATGCACAACCATCAATCGACCATATTCAAGATATTCCCAACTTGGTGAAAATTGGTATACCTCTGGTTGCCCACAAGAGGATATATATATATATATATATATATATATATATATATATATATATATATATATATATATATATATATATATATATATATATATATATATATATATATATATTAGTAAGGAATATCACAACGGACAAATATTCCCACAGACAAAAATGAAATCAAATATATTTAAATTAAATTGAAAAAGAGAAGCGATTTAATCTTCACCCACCGTTGGTTTTAAATCCACTGATGAGGAGGCGGTTCTAGGTGACATAGTTGAATCGCTCTCTTCTCCTTGTTGTAAGTTGAGGTTGGTATCGGTGTTAAATCCTCTTCAACGAGGTGATTGGTTGATGCCGCAGTCTGCTTTTGCGAAAAGAGGATCTCAGGTTTTCTGAGATTTCAGGAGGATCACGCAAAAGAGCAAATGACAACAAAGATATAACATGAACTGGTTCTGTAGTTCTTGGTTTATTTTAAAGTAGAGGAAAACACGTAGAATTTCTAAAGGTTTTTACTTTGTAGATAATAGAATAGAATAGAATGATGAACAATGAAATCTTGACAACACGGTCAGAACTTTGAGAAAGAATTTTAAGAGTTGAACAAATTAGGGTTCTAGTGAAGAACTGGCAGGAATATTTAATTTTATTGAAGAGTTATGAATCAATAAAGGAATTCCTGCTGTCACTTCTGACTATTTAGGAACAATTAAGGAAAAGGACTCTTGAAGAAAAGTAGATAAGACTATGTTGAATGTAGTTCCTATCCCGGAACTATAAAAGAAATTAAGAATTTTCCTTTATATAATTTAACATAAAAATTTTTCGTTACGAATATGTTGTGAAATAAAAACCTTAAAAAAAACTCACGCGAAACGGTTTGTTGATACAGTTTCACTACGAAATTCTTTTTGGAATTGTTTGTTGAATTTATTATTTTTCTTATAATGAATGTTTACAATAGTTTTTATTTTGTGTAGATATTCCATTAATAAGTAAGTAATATGATACCTAAATAGAAAGAAAAAGTAAGAAAAACTTAAAAAATGATAAAACGCTCATCTTTATAATGAAGTAATGAATTGAAGATCCTTCAATCTTGATTGAGCGTTTTCCATTCTTTTCCTTTTCATTTCAGATAATTAGCTTCTTGTTACTTGGATATGAGCTTCCATGACAGCTATCTGTGAATAATATTAGCAATAGAGATATGCTCACACCCCCTTACCAAAGTTGGTCTCGGTGATGGAGACTGACCAACTTTCCTTAAAGACAAGGAAGGCAAGTAGGAGTGTTGCTCAAGATAGTAGGAGTCATGGAAGTACCCAAGGGTATCTAGAAGGTTCTTTAGAAGAATGACGACAGTTCTTTTTATAACCAGATAATATCCCACCTTTCTAACGTACAAAAGAAGAAAAGAATTTAATCTTGATGATCCATCTCAGTCACCTGTTCAAAAACATGATTAAACTCTTTTAGAGCAACCTCTTTGTAGATGCCCCTTTCTTTTGCGTGGTTAGAGGCATTTTCTGTCAAATATAAATCTGAGTGAGAAAACGAGTGAGAATTTGCCCTAACATCAATAAGTCGGCGCCTGGGTGGCACGAGACGAATAAGTTGATGTTATAAATTTGTTGCATTTGCTCTTTCATATTTACTAGCACTTTGACTTCAGAAGTACCTCTCAACCTTGGCCATGCTGAAAAGATAATTATATATATATGTAGTTATTTTTACAAACATATTACATAAATTTATACAAATGCAAATGTTTATATGTTTAAGACAAAACTATCTGAATATTATATAAATAATAATTTCAAAAACCTTATATTTCATGAATAATTCAGTCTTGAAAATATTAAAGTAAAGTATTTAATTTTTCTTTTATTATTTTACTACTACATTTTTAATATAAATTAGAACTATCTATAAATATAGTTTATAGTAGTAATTACGTCAAATGTTTATACAATAATTAGAGTAGAAAATTTATATTAGAGCTAATATCAATAACTACTAATTACTTAGTCTATTCTACACAATTTGTCAACATGCTTGTATTGTTTTGTAAACATGTATTTATAATTTATATATATATGTTATGTTGAACATGCATTTTGTGATTTATATGTTGTGATTTATAATTTTATATGTTGTTTATTGTGTTTTGTGAATTATATTTCACTTTTGATATTTTATTTTTATATATAAATCACACTTTTCACAACGCTGAACTATAATATTCGTACTATTAATTTAACGCAATTACACATTCCACGGCGCATGTCGTTAACTTAACTTTGATAACGTCGGCGATATTCAAGTTTACGTTCCATGACGTAATTATGTGGGGCGTCTCCATGGGATCGCAGTCGTCGTGGAGAAGGCTCTTGTTTTCCTGAATCCATCCCTAACAAGCAGATAATGTCATCTGAGGTTCTTCCTCCACTGGCGATGCTTCTATATGTCCTTGTAGTTCCATATAGTTTTCCTCAATATAAAACCCCTTCGGATCAAATCCTTCAAAAGAATCGGCCGTTTTATCATTGAATTCAACGCTGAAATTCAGTTGATAATAACTATCAGGTTCTTCCATTATAGGGGAAAGAGCCTTAGGCACAAATGCTTCAAATGAATCCTGATCTACCGAATAATCTTACGGACAAAACCCTTCAAATGATTCATTTATCGTTGTGTTGAACAGATCCTCTTCTTCCCCCTCTTCTTCCGGAGGTATCGTTAGATCTGTTTGGGTGAATCTTGAGATGCTAATGTCGTTTATATTAGGTACCTCGGTTGACTCGTTCAATTCGGAGTTAATCCGAGAATCTGTATTTGCTCTTAAAGTTTTGTCAAAAGATTCTTGTAAAACTCTAAATGAGTCAGACAAGAAGGTCGAATAATCATTATCGATCAGTCTAAATATCTCCTCTTGAGCTTCTATTTGCCGTCTCCTCAACTCCTCCAATAAGTGATGATCCTCTTCGGCTAATTGATAGGAAAAATCATCGTCGTCCTCATCGCTGTCGTCCTTCGGTAAAACCGTTGGATTCAGCTCCGTGTCCGGCAATGACTCTTCCTCAGATATCTCCCCCTGTTCTTCGTTGATTTCCGCATTCTCTAGTTGATGATATTGATTCTGTTGTTGTACATGTTGATTCTGTTGGTGTTGGCGGAAATAAGGATTTCTTAAGAGATATCGGGGAACATCAACCCATTTTCGGAGTTGTGAAAAATGAGCCTGTATGACACCTTCGCTATCATTGACTGGGTACTTGGCTATATCGTATGCGAGTGTTGAGTCATATACTTTTGTAATCACGTATGGTCCCTTAAATCTGGGTTTAAACTTGTTACTTGCAAGATTTCCTTGAAACGTGGATTTATACGCGACCTTATCACCAATGTTGAGCGGTGAAAATTTTTCAGCAGGTGACTTCCAATATTGTCGTAAACAAG
>SEYY01016001.1:0-7500 GCA_009176605.1 Armadillidium nasatum
TTAAAACTTGGGTGAAATTTCTCCCCACTGTGTGTGGTATACATTGTATAATTCTAATATCATTCTTAAAGAGTGATCCAATATTTGGGCTTGGTCTATGGATAATTTCAGATTATATCTATTTCTCTCGTTAAATCATCTTAGTTCTATAAAAGTTCTTTTTGCCATGATAGGCTTTATTTATAATGAAACTGAAATACAGTGCAGAATTCTTTATAGAAATACTTTCAAAAACTGTCTTTCCAGATCCATTATAAATAAAGCCTATCATAGGGCAAAAAAAACTTGACACATTGACACATTAAAGAGCTTTAATAACCTTCACCGCAAAAATTAAATTTTAGAAAAATCTATAACATTGAACACTACTGTATATATATATAATAATATATATTTATATATAATATATATATATATATATATTTATTATAATAAATTATTATTAATTATATTAATATAATTATAATATATATATATATGTATATTATATATATATATTATATATATTATAATATATATATATATATTATATATATATATATATATTATATATATTATATATACTATATATAATATATATATATTATATATATATATATATTATATATGGGAAATTATATATTATAAAATTATATATATATATATATATATATATATATATATATATTATATTATATTATTATATATATATATAATATTATATATATAATAACATTTTAGAAAATTAATGTTTTGAAAATAAAAATTGTTAGGGTATTTTTTAAGTTTATTGTATTTCAAAAACTTGTATATATTCTTCTTGTATATAAAAAAATACATATATTAGATATATATATATATTATTAAAGTTAAGTTTTTTCGAACATTTAATTTTTTAAATAATTTGGATTGAAATATTTAAACAGTGAAGCTCCAAATGATTTAATATATATACAAATTTTTTATTTCTTGTATAAAAAAATTGTTTTTTTTTTTGCGTGCGCAAAAAGTAAATTTTTTTTTATACATTATTTGTTTTTATTGAAAAATGGGAAGTTTAATTGACAATTTAACAGTATTTTTATTCCGTTGAAAGAAATGTCTTCCTTATTCAATTTAATAACATTTCGTGAGCGTGTAACAAGTGAAATGAAAGCCTGTAATATTTTTCAAGACTTCGACGTTATTCCGAAAATTCCCGGGACTGTTTGGGAAGAAAAGTTTATTATAACAACCTCTTCTAAAGTTTGTTGTCGTGCGTTTTTTTTTTAATATTTTTCTTTAAAGGTAAATAATGTAAGAAACTTAGCATAAAAAAAAACCTTAAAGAAAATAATATTAAAACACACAACAAAAAACCTAACGAAGAAGGTGTTATAATAAACTGTTGTCTTGCGACCAATATTTAGCTCCTCTTTGCAGAATTTTATAGACGTTTGTTCTTTGCACCAACAATAAATATTACAGGCTTTCATTTCACTTGTTACACGCTCACGAAATGTTAGTAAATTGAATAAGGAAGACATTTCTCTTTATATAAATGTATAAAAATACAAATTTAGTTTTTAAAAACGGAATAAAAACACACTTAAACTTCTTCTTATTTATTCAATAAATAAACTAAATAATGTATAAAAATACAAATTTACTTTTTAAACACGCAATAAAAACAAACTTAAATTTTTTTTTATTTACTCAATAAATAAACTAAATTTGAAATATATATTAAATCATTTGGAGCTTCACAAAATTTAAATAATAACTTGTCCGAATCCATAAATTCTTTTATAAAAATTAAATTTGGGAAAAAGGATTGCACCTATATATATATATATATATATATATATATATATATATATATATATATATATATATATATATATATAATATTATATAGGCAGAAGTTTATTTGAAGCAATGATCTCTGAAACTGTAAAAAATACCCTAACAATTTTAAATACATTTCAAAAACATTAAATTTATCTTAAACTGTTTTAATTATTATATATATATATATATATATATATATATATATATATATATATATATATATATATGTGAAGCTTAGAAACTTTAATTTAGAAAGTTTGTTTAATTTTAATTTATTTTAGGATTTTTTTTATTATTATTATTATTATATTTATTATATTATTATATATATATATATATATATATATATATATATATATATATATATATATATATATATATATATATATATATATATATATATATATATATAATATTATATATATATATATATATATATATATATATATATATATATATATATATATATATATATATATATATATATATATATATATATATATATATAATACTATAATATATTTATATATATACAGTAGTGTTCAAATTGTTATAGATTTTTCTAAAAATTTAATTTTTGCGGTGAAAGGTTACTTAAAGCTCTTTAATGTGTCAATGTGTCAAGTTCTTTTTTGCCCTATGATAGGCTTTATTTATAATGGAATCTGGATAAGACAGTTTTTTGAAAGTATTTCTTATAAAAGAAATTTCTGCACTGTATTATCCAGATTTCATTATAAATAAAGCCTATCATAGGGCAAAAAAGAACTTTTATAGAACTAAGATGATTTAACGAGAGAAAATAGATATAATCTGAAATTATCCCATAGACCAAGCCCAAATATTGGATCACTCTTTAAGAATGATATTAGAATTATACAATGTATACCACACACAGTGGGGAGAAATTTCACCCAAGTTTTAAGGGGGAAGGGGGACATGGCAAAGAATACGGGAATTTACAGCATCGATTGCTCGGGCTGTGATAAGAAATACTTAGGTGAGACGGATGACCTAAAGAGAAGAATCTATCAGCATAAATACAGCTTGGAGACAGGAGATCGTAACTCGGCCTTCATAGGCATAGACTTGATCACAATCATTTCATAAATGTAAATACGCACAAACTCTTATCCTCCAGTAATAATGTGCGACAAAGAAGATTAATAGAGTCTTTTTTAATTAAAAACACCCCTAATTTTAATTCTGACAGTGGTAGCTTTGACATTGATAATATCCTTAATAATTTGTTACTATCAGATCCATTTTTCTCAAATATCTTGAAAGGCTGTAAAAGACTTTTTTTTTTCGCGTATATGCATGTATGTATTTATGTATGTATGTATGTTTATATGTATGTATGCATGTATGTGTGCATATGTGTATATGCATGTATGTGTGCATATATGTGTGCATATGTAATGTGTATATTGGTATGTTATTATATATATATATATATATATATATATATATATATATATATATATATATATATATATATATATATATATATATGGATGAATATGTGTGGTGTATGTATATATGTATGTGTATGTATGTATGTTTGTGTATGTATGCGTATGTGTACATCTTTGTGCATGTATGAGCATGTGTATATATGTATGTGCGTATGTGTTTATATATGTATGTGTGCGTGTACATGTGTTTTTATATGTATATATGCATGTATGTATGTATGGGTGTATGTATGCATGTGTGTATCTTTAAAAAATGTATGAATATGTGATTGTTGATGTTTGTGTGTGTGTGTGCTCGTTAAGTGTATGTGCATGTTCTTGTATGTATGTGGGCTGCACTTGGTTTGACGTTTGTTAAAGATTTCTGAATGTGATTTTGTATAGAGGCTGTGACTGACAAATTTTTTTCCTTTCTTCTAAATGATTGTTTTGGTTGGTCCTTCATACTTTGTTATTGCTGTGTTTGTTCGTTCGTTTGATTTTCTTTTTTCTGCAGTGCGTTTTTCGAATGGCATCCCTTGATACGAACTCTCTTCAAGAATTTTTTCGTCAGTTTCTTTTTTTTGTTGCCCATTGAGGTAGCCTGATGAGGATCCCCAGTTGTATGGGATCGAAAGCTCGCTATTTTAATTTATAATTAATTTGTGATTTTACTTAATGTCTTCGTTAATTTTAGTGTCTTACTTTTTATTGTTTTAATGTCGGGTTTTACGTATTTTTAAGTCGATTTCCGTCTTTTGTTTTACGGGGTAGTAGATATAAATAAAAATTAGTGGTTTTTTCTTTAACTAATATATATATATATATATATATATATATATATATATATATATATATATATATATATATATATATATATATATATATATATATATATATATATATATATATATATATATATATATATATATATATATATATATATATATATATATATATATATATATATATATATATATATATATATATATATATATATATATATATATATATATATATATATATATATATATATATATATATATATATATATATATATATATATATATATATATATATATATATATATATATATATATATATATATATATATATATATATATATATATAATGATGGATCGGATGTCATTTTTCCTAATTTGCGGATAAGGATGTGGATGCGGATGTCGAATTTTGGAGAAGTGAGGATGCGGATGCGGATGCGGATGCGAATGCGGATGCGGATGTTGAATTTTAGAAAGTTCGGATGCGGTTGCGGATGCAGATCTTAATTTTGATGAGGATGCGGATGCTGATTTTAATTTTGATGAGGTTGCGGATGTGGATGCGGATGTTAATATTGATGAATATGCGAATGCGTATGCCATCACTAATATATATATATATATATATATATATATATATATATATATATATATATATATATATATATATATATATATATATATATATATATATATATATATATATATATATATATATATATATATATATATTATTACCTATCCCACTTTCGTGGGGTGGTGCCCGCCACAATTCCCTTACAAACATACCTATTCTTACCTTTCAACCCCTTTCACCACCGCCCTCCATCTCTCTCTGTCTCAACAAATCTTCTACCCTCTTCTAAACTCAAATTACTTCCATCAAAATCTCTCTCACTCCATCAATCCATCTCCACTTCGGCCTTCCTTTCCCCCTAACCCTATCCACATCGGATCTAAGTACCTTGCCCACTATTCTGTCCTCATTCATTCCACACGTAAGTCCAAACCATTTTAGCACACCCTCCTCCTCTCTATCAATTACACAATTCTTTCATTTATACATCTCCCTTATTCTTCCATTGGGGATTGTTCATAGCAATTGTTCATAGGAGGCAATATTGGTTAAAGAAATTTGAGACTATAGTTAGAGGGTTGAGAGGGGTTCCCCTATTTCGGCACAGGCTGAATGAGGGCACGTTTCCAGTAAGAAGGGAAGGTTGAAGTAGAAAGAAATAGACGAAACAGTTTACCAAGGAAGGGTGCAAGCTCTGAAGCATAAGTTTTGAGAACTACAAGAAGGATACCATTAGGACCGTACACCTTCCTAGTGTTAAGTTTTGAGGGAGCAGAAAAGACGTCTTTAGAATATATATATATATATATATATATATATATATATATATATATATATATATATATATATATATATATATATATATATAATATATATAAATTAGTGATGGATCGGATGTCATATTTTCTAATTTGCGGATGCGGATGTCGAATTTTGGAGAACTGCGGATGCGGATGCGGATGCGGATGCGGATGTTGAATTTTCGAAAGTGCGGATGCGATGCGGATGTTGAATTTTCGAAAGTGCGGATGCGGATGCGAACGCGGATGTTAAATTTTCGAAAATGCGGATGCGAATGCGGATGCGGATGCGGATGTTAATTTTTATGAGGATGCCATCACTAAATTATATATATATATATATATATATATATATATATATATATATATATATATATATATATATATATATATATATATATATATATATATATATATATATATATATATATATATATATATATATAAGAGAAGAAACAGTAAGATTTTGGAAGGAAAACACAAGAAAGAGAAGTGTAACAATGAAAGACACGCCATTGTTACGATTTTGAACTTAGCACGCTGATAATATTGAATGGAAAATATATTAATTGATAAATGAAACTTATAGTACCAGAATTAAAGTTTTGGCGAAAGTCGTGCGAGCACAGTAAGATCAATTCGTCCAATATGAAAAGAAGAAAAGAATATTTAGTAATTAATTCGCACGCTACGATATTTTAATAGTATCGTAGTTAAAGAAGCCAGGTACTTAAGCGAGTGACCTTTATTAATCTGAGTCATTAGAATTATTTCTATGATCGTAAACTGTAAAGAAAGAAGCCCGACAAAAGGGTTTGATATTGCAAATAAATAGGAGAAGTGGAAAACCTCCTGGAAAATAAATTAGGAGAAGTTGAATTCCTCATAGATAAATTATACGAATAGATTGGAGAAGTTGGATACCTCCAGAGAAGAAAAATAGGAGAAGTTGAATACCTCATGGGAAGTTAAAAATAGTTAGGAGAAGTAGAGATAAAGATTAAATAAAATAGAAGTAGAATACCTCCTGAAAATTTTATTGAAAGGGAGAAGCAGAATACCTCCTAAAAGATAAATAGTTACATGAAAATAGAAGTAGAATCCCTCCTAATAGAGAGGAGAATCAGAACAAGGAATATTGTAGATCTCTTTTTAAAGGAAACGACTTTATTAAGGAATCATAATTTTTCATAGAGAAAGTATTTTTTTACGTGAATTAATAAGGATATTATTGTATTTAATTTGATATTTCAATCACAAAGAATTATTAGGTTTCATACAGAAAGTATTTCTTTAAATGAATTAATAAGGATATTATTGTATTTAATTTGATATTTCAATCATATATATATATATATATATATATATATATATATATATATATATATATATATATATATATATATATATATATATATATATATATATATATATATATATATATATATATAGTAGTGGGCGATCTTGAAAAGCGGCACTTCTAGTGCAAGTCCTATGTGAGGGAAAACCGGAAGTGGCACTTTCCGTTGAGGGGAAACCATGCTCTTTCGTGAGGTATTATGGAGGCGAACCCCCCCTGAGGGGAAAAGGGTGGGAGGAACCCCATTTTCATGGTCTTTCGTGAGGCATTTTTAAATCTATTAATCGGATAATCAGATTACTAATCCCGATAATCCACTATTTAATTATGTTAATCCTTTAATTCCTGCCTTTTTTGTCACTTACGTCTTTAAAGCCCTCCCACTTTTGACCTTTTTTCCCAAGGTCAGTGCCTTCAGGCACGTGCCATCCCTAATTTGGAACTCATGTCCCTCATGTACTTGTGCCAGGGTCTAACTCAGGCTCTTTCCTGAGTGCCATTTTTATCACTTTCTAACACTTTGTAGCATTTTTCAGCACTTGCTAGAAAGTGCATGAGGGATTACTAGTAACTAGTTGCACTGAGGGTTCAGGGGAATGCCAGTGCCAGTGATGGTAAGGCATCATCCGACACCACATCCAGCGACTCCGGCACCACATCAGGCGACTTCAGGCTACATCTGTGAACCAATTAGGATGCAGGCACTCTCGGT
>SEYY01016002.1:0-7500 GCA_009176605.1 Armadillidium nasatum
AATAATAAGAGAAAATACATTGAAATATTACGTCGAAAATATCGAATAAAATAAAGATAAAAGTGAAGCTCAAAAACTAAAACATTATTATAAATATATATGCAAGCGTAATTTGATTTCTTAAATATTAACAATTTATTTTTATATGACTTCCAAGCTTAAGTTTGAGAATGTTTCCAATTATCAAATACTATAATATATATATATATATATTAATATAATATTATTATATATATATATTATAATATAATATATATATAAATAATATATATAATATATTATATTTAACTTGTAACTCCGAACCTGCTCGTAATTGGGACTTACCTAGTAGGTTCTACAATTTAAAGATATATTTTTTCTTAATAAGAGGATGATTAAACAAAAAAATTTTAATGCAAGTTCTCAATTCAAATTACTCAAGATGCCAAGGCAACCATTGTCGTGTTATCAAATCCCGGTGATAGATGGGCACCAAAGTGGATTTAGAAAGAATTATTTTCATATTCAGAAGGAGATTGCTGTTTGGCTGTGTTCTTATTAGTGATGTGTGAATATTGAGATTAATGTAATAATTTCACCTTTCCTTAACCGTAAATTACGTAGCGTTAAAAAAGTGAAATTTTGTTACGTTTAATATACCCATCAAGATCGTGAACCAAACACGAACACTTAGCTTGTGAGCTTGTGAAAAAGATATTGTCATCCACTGAACTATTATGAACTCAAATATAAGTTCATAATAGTTCATTGGGTGAACAATACGTTTTATATATGCCTGTGCGCGCTCAATAGACGATTAAGAATTTTGTCAATGCATTAAAAATTTAAAAAATTATTTTAAAATTCCATCATTTTAATAAATTTAATTTTATAATAAGAAAAACTAAATTATTTCATCATTCTTATTCAAATTGAAAGGTATGAAATTTAATAGTTAAATATACTTTAATAATTGAAAATTTAATATGGAGAATATGGGCACATGCAAATTTCTAGTATTTTAAATTGTGATGCAGAAACTTCTTCTCCACACCCACTACTAAACAGCCTTTCACTTAATAGAAGAAGGTAGAGTAGAGAGATATTTAAAAGCCAAAATATGTAAATAATTGGCAGAAATTTGACGATTGAGAAAAAAAATGCTTATTATGATGATTATTAATTGTCTCATATATATATATATATATTATATATATAATATATATATATATATATATATAATATATATATATATATATATATATATATATATATATATATATAATATATATATATATATATATTATATATATTCCCCCAGAACCAAACCACAAAATCTTAGTCCAAATGAGCCAAATAACCCTGCTCCCCTCTCTCCTTGCTCATTGGGTGGTGCTTCTGATACCGTAAAGAGGCGGCCCCAAGACCCCCTTACAGACCTCTCCGCCAAAAGGTCTCGCACAGCCATGGATTCTAGGGTACCAGAGTTAAGTTCCCGTAGTGAAAGAGACTTAACTGGTTCATCAGGAATATTTGGTGATGAAAGCCCAAGAGGCGATTCAGGTTTGCGAGATACGAGGAAGGCACATTGGCCAACCAACAAAGATGAAAAAAGGTTAGAATCATCGTATGGTGATTCGGGTTCCATAAATGGTCACATCAGCCCTTCTGCCACATCAGTTTCTCCACTAAGTCAGAATAATTCTCCCAGGAACCCTTCTTTTTCTAGTAGACCCAATGATACTTCTACCATCCTTAGTAATGGTTTTGGTAACCGTGGCGAAAATTACAGAAATGTGAATAAAAATAATCATAGCGATAAGAATCACTCCAATAACAACTACTACGAAAATAACAATACAGGTGACCTCAATCATATTCAAAGTTCCTCTCCTACTTCCTCGCCTGATAGTCAACAGGAAAACAAAGACCAAAATGAGAAATTGAACAGGTTCGTAAAATTCAGATCCTTATATGTTAAAATTGATTTTTGATTAAATTTAAAATTTCGTCTCAATTGAATATAATTAAGTGTTAAAAGTTTTTAACTAAGGAATAATAATTATATTTGTTACTATTCAAGATTTTTAAATCAAATATTTAATTACGTAGCTATTTACTAATGCATTTTGGGGATATTAATACAAGTACCTTTTCATTTGCAGGAAATACTCCGAAATAAAAAATAGTGAACAGCGTCGTCAATATAAATCCGACTTTAACAGAATATACAAGGAATATAAAATTTTGCATGCCGATCTTGAAAAAACAAAAATATTTTTTAAGGAACTCGAATCGAGTTTAAATACACAAACTTATGGATCACCCGAATATCATGTAAGCATTTTATATATATATATATATATATATATATATATATATATATATATTATATATATATATATATATATATATATATATATATATATATATATATATATATATATATATATATATATATATATATAAAATATTGTGGGCAGCATCAGTGGAGTATCCTCATTAAAATTAATTAAATTAGAGAGGAAGGTCAGTTCTAGAGGAAACTTTTCTATACTTATCAGCAGGGCTGGGGAGCCGATATTTTGGCGGAGCCGGTGCCGGAGCTGTTTCTAGGATTGTGGGTGGAGCTGGAGCCCCCCAAAAAATCAGCAGCTCCGAATGCTAGTGAGGGATTCGAACTTTGACCTCGTTGCCCTTTGCTTGTGTTGCGGTTGGGGGAATCCTTTGGGATTGACTTCATGACTCTAGATCATGAGCAGTTCCAATGCGATTTCCTTTTGAACCGCCATAGCCTAGTGGTCAACGCGCAAGGCTTACCATCTTAAAGGTTGCTAGTTCGAGTCCATTAGCAGATATTAATTTTCTGTATGAAAATAGTCTTTGAGAGTTATAACAGACTTTAAAATGTATGATATAACTGTCTGCGAGTGAGGGATTCGACCTTTGACCTCGTTGCGGTTGGGGGAATCCTTTGGGATTGACGTCATAACTGTTGATCATGAGCAGTTCTAATGCAATTCCTTTTGAACTGCCATAGCCTAGTGGTGAACGCGCAAGGCTTACCATCTTAATGGTTGCTGGTTCGAGTCCATTATCAGACTTTAATTTTCTGTATATATATATATATATATATATATATATATATATATATATATATATATATATATATATATATATATATATATATATATATATATATATATATATATATATATATATATATATATCAGGCTAATATTTTATTATAATTAATACAGTAATCAGTAATACTGAAGGTATACAGCAGTATAAAATAATTATAATTTTCTTTAAAATTGATTTTTTTAGTAACTCTTACCACAATAAATACCAGGCAATGTAATAAATCATCATTATGGAAATACTTAAGAAAAAAAAGGGTAATTGAAGAAAATATCTTACTTTGCCATGTTGCGAAAGATGAAATCATCTGTGGATTGAATATAAGCACTAAGACGTCTAAATTAAAACGCCATTTGCAAAGGCAACATCCTGAAATCTTTAAAATAGTAAAAGAAGAAAACCAAAGTAAAGTTACACCAGTTGCCCAAAAACTTAGGTATACAACCTTCTATTTCAAAATTTGTAATTATTCAAAATGTAACTATATCAATGACAGCTGAAAAATTTAAAATGCATATTATCCAAATGGTTGCAAATGAAAGAGTACATTTAAAAAAATTTTCCTTTCCACTATTTACTGAATTAAATGGAGAATTAGCCAAAAAGTTAAGCATTACTATGGAAAGGCATGGTCAGAAAAATGGTGATAAACGAAGCTAAAAGGCAGAAAAAAAGTGCTAAAACAAATGCTCTATGGGAAATTTTTTTCTTCTGTAAATGGATGCTTGTACTAGACAGAGAATAAATTATTTTGCAATAAATGTCCAATTCACCTACTGAAAAACGAAATAATAACAACTACTTTACCCGTTCGAGAATCTCAAGCACAACATACATCAGAATTTATAAGAAATTTAGTTAAGGAAGTTCTCAGAGAGTTTGAACTTTAGGAGCAAGTTTGAGGAGTTCTAACAGATAATGCATCCAGCATGATGAGTGCAATAGATAAAACTCATTGTAGACATCTCTGAAATAGATACGAATTTAGATTGTGAATCCAAAATTTGTATCACTGACGCAGAAAATTGTGAAGGTAGTTTAAAAATGAAATAAAAATGAAGGTGTGGAATCTGCTTTCACTGCTGTAAAAATAGAACACATGCGATGAACTGTACATATCAGAGATATGGTTTGAAAGGACAACATGTCCATACTCTTACAGGTAATGTATGTCAAATTGCTGTGACTGGAAGAACACCAAAAGTTGAAGCTATATTTAAACTTAACAAAAAGTTGCTATCTTAGACCAAACAACCAGGTGGGGCAGCACTTACGTAATGATTGAGCGCCTTTTAGAACTAAAGAATACATTAATTGGTATGACTCATCCAGACATAACAATGACTGATCTTCAGTGATGTGAAGTAGAAAGGCTTGATGCAATCCTTCGTCATCCATTCTTAGTGCCTAAAAGATTACAATAAACTGAATTAACCCCTGGCTTGTTTTATAAAGAGTTGCGAAAACTTATGCTGACATTTTCTCTAATTGCAGATGCAGTTAAAGTCAGTGGATAAAAGGGAAAGTTCTCTTAATGAAGTATTACTTTTTGCAATCTATATTGATCCTATATACCAGGATTACGCTGACTGATGTACATCTCAGTAAAGATACATTGATTAATATAGTAATTCGAATGGAGCAATATAATACTTCAAAACAATCAGCAACTCAAAAAGAATAAAGTGAAAAATGCCAAGCACTTAATGTAGTTAATGAACTTAATGTAAACCAATCCTTCAACTTCATCGTCCTCTTTAAATTTTCATGATGAAGCAGCTTATGAAGGGTTACTCTATCTGAAAGTCAAAAGCCGTTGGACTGAAAAAAAAGATAGCAAACGAGGATTTCCTATTGCTAAATTTAAACGATATATTTCATGCTTTGTATGTTATATAGAAAATAGATCATTTAACTAAATGTCTTAAAGGCAATTCCACATTACCCAAAAATAATTTTAAAAATTGCTTATACAGTAACTTTGATACCAACAACACAAGTTAGTATGGAATGACTATTTTCAGCCCTTTGAATAATTCAGTCAGACTTACTAGCCTCAATGAAAGAGGATTTAATTGAAGCCATATTGTTTCTTAAAACAAATTAATTTTGAAAAAAATTAGTTTCCTTTGATGAGTACATTTTGTTTTATAAATTTTGATTAAAAAAAGTGGGATTGCATTGTGCGAGCAAAGTTGTGCTCAACTCAAAACTATTATAAAAGAATGAGGTTTTGAGTCCCATTGCCGCGGAACTGCGCATTTGGGCTGATGTTCCTGGGTGGAGGTAATACCTAAATATAATTGTATAAGAATTAGGAAGAAATTTAAGCAAAAGGCGGAGCCCGAGTTGGATCCTGAGACACTCAAATCGGGGGTTCCGGATCCGGAGCCCGAACTTTAACAAATTTCATTAGCTCACCAGCCCTGCTTAACAATCCTCACTTTTAATTGTAGACCAGTTTAGCCTACAAACGCCACAATACAGTTTTAATTGTAGAACAATTTAGGCTACAAGCATCGCAATACAGTTAGCACACTTAAATAAATACTTTAATGAGGATCTGAGAAGCTTTGGGAGATTCCTCGTGTCTGAAGAAAGTAGGAATTGAGAGAGTTATAATTTCTGAGAATAAATAGGCATCGGGGGAATATTGCTTCAAGTATAGTAAGAATATTTTTAATAAGTTGGGATGTAAGTGATCCTATATACGGAAATTTTTGGTATAATTTTTTATTTAAGGTACAGTAGGAAAGCGAAGAGTGGGGTCTGAATATATATATATATATATTATATATATATATATATATATATATATATATATATATATATATATATATATATATATATATATATATATATATATATATATATATATATATATATATATATATATATATATGAACCGACCGGGGCCCCGGCCCCGGCCCCGGCCAAACCCGGCCATTTTTCTGACCCCGGCCCCGGCCCCGGCCCAGGCTAAAAATCAGGGAAAACCGGGGTTGCCGGCCGGGGTTAAAATGGCAAATTATACAAATTTTTTTTTTTTTTTTTTTTTAATTTTCAGCCGATTCTGCTGAAACTTTCAGTGTATATAGATTTTTTTACCGGTAAGAAAAGTCCATTTCTAGCGTTTTTCCGAGTCTATTACGGTTAAAAGTTTTTTTTTTTTTTGTGTGGAAATTTTACCCTTTTTCAATAGAATGGCGGTGCCAAACCACTTTTTAGAATGAGCTGAAAGTTGGACTAATTATTCAAAATTATATGGGCTACAAAAGCCTCTAATAAACCTTTGTTCCCAGAGTTATAGAAAAAATGTTATAAGCCAAAAACTGACCAACTATAGAAAAAAAAATTTTTGAACTAAAAAAATCCATCTTTTCAGACAAAATCTTTTTTAAAAAAATACAACTATAACATTTCCTATTTTTGGTGTGTATAGAGGAGGGGTGGGGCTACAAATTCCTATATGTACTTTATTCGATGAGATTCGTTGGTTTTGAGATATAGCCTTCAAAAAGGTCCATTTTTGGCCAAATTTCAAAAATTCCCAAAGTTTGAGAGGCTATATCTCGCTTCAAACAAAGGGCATTTAAAAATGCACTAAATAAAAATTGTTGCCCTGTTCCTCTTCTAAACAATATTCACAAATAAAAAAAAATAGTAGGTAGCGTTTTTTTTTTTAAATAATTTTTTCCTCCAGAAGGGTACGATTTTTTTTCAAGTGCTTATAAATTTTTTCTAGACGTGATATCAAAAATCTATTCCCACCAATGCAAGAAATTGGGGCAAAGGTATTCAGTTAAATTTTCAGCTCATGTTGACCAGTGGTTTGATCCAGTTATTCATTTTTTTCAACTTTGGGTCCAAATAAGTTTCAAACCGTTATAGACTCAAAAAAATGCTCGAAATCAACTCAGAACTTCGTGAAAAAATTCACATACTTTGAAAATTTCAGCTCAGTCAAATAATAAAAAAAAAAATTTCAAACAAAATATAAGAAAATTAAGATTTTTTCTTTTCTGTTTCTTTTGACCGCTCCTTTTCTGCTAGTGAATGTTCATCTTTGTGTTTTGATTTTAGATACTCCAAAAAGATTTGGTTGAAATTTTTTTACTTGTAGCACCCGGAGGTTCTCTTCTAATTTTCTGACTGCAGATTTACATTTAGCTATTTCGAGCCTATCCTAAAACATTGTAAAGTATTCAAATACTGCAGAAGCTGATCTTTTTGCCATATTGACTGAAAATATAAACAAAATAATAATTTTTAAATAATGCAGCTAAATGATACAAGTTTGATACATAGCAATAAAATAACAATGATATGTATAAATACAGGTTAAATTGATAATTTTATATCTTACATTTTTTCAAA
>SEYY01016002.1:10000-15000 GCA_009176605.1 Armadillidium nasatum
TATATATATATATATATATATATATATAATAAATAAAGAGGAAATGTGTAAAATATTCTGTGTTGCCAATATTTATTATTATTATTATTATTTTAATTTATTTAAAGAATGGTATTAAATGAGAAGTCAGGGCTTAGCATTTTCCTTAAAACGATTGAGGTGAATTTGTTACATTTAAAAACATTATTATTTTATTATTATTATTATTAATGGAAGGTGTAAGTATTATTTTTGTGGCCAAGTTCTTATTTTTTACTGTATATAAATATGGAAAGTAATTTACCGTCATTTTATTATATTACCACTACCAACCAAATCTTTTTTTTTTTTTTTTTTTTTTTTTTTTTTTTTTTTTTTTTTTTTTTTTTTTTTTTTTTTGTCGTGCTCTTCCACTCTTCTTTAAATCAATAAGAAAAACCTGCCATTGATGTACTTAGGGAGCGATTGCACAAGAGACGGTGAAAATGTGTATAGAGAAACTAAATCTTTTGTTGTATAAATAGGTCATATAATAGTTTTATTATTATTATTATTATTATTATTATTTTTTTAACATTCAGCTTGTTTATGTTTAGGATAGTGATATTCTTTATGCAGAATTTCCTGATTAAAATCTTGTTATAAAGAGCAAAATATGGCTGTGCGTTTATTATTATTATTATTATTATTATTAATTCATTTTCCCATTTTATATATATATAAAAAGCAAATATTTTGCTTTGAACTTCAGCTCTCTTTCTCCCCAACCCCAAAAACGGGTGGTCCCTGTCAATACATTATTATTATCATCTTTTATTAATATTATTAATAATAATATAAAGTAGAGGGTACTCTCTGAGTTGACGGAAATTTTGATCATTGTAACTAGAAATACATAGAAATAAAATTTCTTAATATTGGATAATAACGATAGCCTTTTATTACAATTTCTTTAAAATTTATCATGTGATAGTATTTATGCAATACTCCTAATATTGCAAGTGGATTTTTTTATAACGGTTACCCAAACGATATATATATATATATATATATATATATATATATATATATATATATATATATATATATATATATATATATATATATATATATATATATATATATATATATATATATATATATATATATATATATATATATATATATATATATATATATATATATATATATATATATATATATATATATATATATATATATATATATATATATATATATATATATATATATATATATATATATATATATATATATATATATATATATATATATATATATATATATATATCACGAAAATCTATGAAACTCGCATATCGTCTCGTAGGATATTCTCTTTGAAAAAAATTTCATTTGTAAAGTGTAGACCAAAATAGAAGTTCATCTATTCCGTTTCTTACAATTTCATATAGGAAATATATACTGTAGTTTTTATTCTAGATATTCCATTGCTATAAAATATCAATTATATTTATATGTCCCTTGTAAAAGACTAATTTTATATGTATTTAAAAGTAGCTTTGTGCCTACACATTACTCTATTGTTAGAAAAAAAATATAGTATTTAGTTTAAGATCGACAATTTAAATCTATCTTTGTCAGTGTTGAAACAGTGATTAACCATATGAAAGGTTAATGGATCAAGGCCAAGGGTATTTACCCCATAACCTATCTTTTTTTTTTTTTCATAGAGTAAAGCTGATTTGTCCTAGGGCAAACAACAAGTGCCATTCATATATATATATATATATATATATATATATATATATATATATAATATATATATATATATATATATATATATATATATATATATATATATATATATATATATATATATATATATATATATATATATATATATATATATATATATATATATATATATATATATATATATATATATATATATATATATATATATATATATATATATATATATATATATATATCACTTTTATCAATAGTTATAAAATAGAAATAACTAAGAGTAAGAGGAAGCTGAATTAAGTTCATGATTTTTCTTACAAGATCTGATTCGTTTTTGCATGAAAATTTCTAGATGTACCTCCAGACACTATATATTATATATATATATATATATATATATATATATATATATATATATATATATATATATATATATATATATATATATATATATATATATATATATATATATATATATATATATATATATATATATATATATATATATATATATATATATATATATATATATATATATATATATATATATATATATATCACACAAAATTAGTAACTAGTCACCTCAATTTTTCAAAAAAGTGTCGTCAGTCAACAGGAGTTTTGCTCATTTGTATATTATGAAATGTTGACATATAATAAATATTTTTTTAAATAAGTAGGCTATTTTTTTATTTTTTTTTTTTTTTTTTTTTTTTTTTTTTATTATTATTTTATTTTTTTATATAAATTTTATTATATATATATATATATATATATATATATATATATATATATATATATATATATATATATATATATATATATATATATATATATATATATATATATATATATATATATATATATATATATAAATGTAAATTTTTTTTACAATTTATTTTTCCTTCTATATTTTTTCTATATATATATATATATATATATATATATATATATATATATATATATATATATATATATATATATATATATATATATATATATATATATATATATATATATATATATATATATATATATATATATATATGGTATTATACCTGTTTCCTTCTATGTTAAATAGTAATTGGTTTTTATTTTAAACTTAAAATGCATTTTTTTATTATTATTCTAAATATTATTATTATTACCCAGATAACACTAAAATATCTGTATTAGGGCATATTGTTATTCGCTCGGTCTAGTAAATATTATGATTATTATTTATGAGTTGTGACGTGATGCAGGATCTTTTTCATTCAGTGCTTGGCATTCTTACTTATTGTTACATAAACATATCTTTCTTTTAAATCTTATGTATATTTTTTTAATGCCCTGTGATATTTCATTATTATTGAAGGGTTCCTCCTCTTGAGATTATTCATTGACAAAAGGAACTGGTAAGAATATTATTGGTTATTTATTCCATCTTGCCAGAAGCTCATTTCATGAAGAAGCATTGTAAAGTGATATATATATATATATATATATATATATATATATATATATATATATATATATATATATATATATATATATATATATATATATATATATATATATATATATATATATATATATTTAAAAGAATAAAATTTATAATTATTGCATGCTGCATCTGTTTCTTTTATTGACCTTGCCAAAGTTTTCATATTCGTAAAATAAAGTTCTTAAGTTTAGTCGTACTATTGTGCTTATTATATAATATTTGAAGGCGTCAACAGAGCGTAAAGGCAACCTTTAGGCTCTGTGTCAGGTGTTTTGAAGTACACCGTGTAGATATTGTGTTGTAATGAAGGTTAAGGCTGGATAGTGTTTTAACAAAATGCAAAAGGATGGAACCTGAGTGCTAGCGAAAAACCGTGATCATGAGCTTTCTCAAATGTAATTTCCTTTCGTACCTTCGTAGTGTGGTAGATAGCGCGTTTGCTTACCATCTGAAAGGTCAGGGTTCGAGTCCACCGTATGTTTGTGGTTTATGGGGATAGTAACTGACTCGTTACCCCACATCCGAGCGAGGTCGGGGAGGTCCTTTGAGATTGTCATGACAGTTGATCATGAGCTTTCTCAAATGTGATATCCTTTTGTACCTTCGTGGTGTGGTGGATAGCGCGTTTGCTTACCATCTGAAAGGTCAGGGTTCGAGTCCTCAATAGCAGATTAGAATATATATATATATATATATATATATATATATATATATATATATATATATATATATATATATATATATATATATATATATATATATATATATATATATATATATATATATATATGTGATGGCATACGCATTCGCATCCCCATCAGATTTAACATCCGCATCTCCACTTTCGAAAATTCAACATCCGTATTCGCACTTTAGCAAATTTCAACATCCGCATCTGCACTTGACGAAATTTCAACATCCGCATTCGCAAATGAGAAAATTTGACATCCGATCCATCATATATATATATATATATATATATATATATATATATATATATATATATATATATATATATATATATATATATATATATATATATATATATATATATATATATATATATATATAAGTGATGGATCAGATGACATTTTCTAATTTGCGGATGCGGATGTCGAATTTTGGTGAAGTGCGGATGCGGATCCAGATGGATTTTAAATTTTCTTCAAGTGCGGAATATATATATATATATATATATATATATATAATATATATATATATATATATATATATATATATATATATATATATATATATATATATATATATATATATATATATATATATATATATATATATAAGTGTTGAGATAGCTTCTTTCCTAGAAACCTTAATCTAATTAGAAAGGTTAAAACCAATTTCAAGGGTTTCCACATAATCATTTAATACACTGTGAACATTTCATACCGTATCTCTGCCTTCAGGGTTTATAAGACGAAAAACCGTAGACTAAACCTCTTCGAGAAAAGCTGTATATGTGGAACAACCCCAGATGTGTGAGGCGTACTCCATACAGGGGTGAACAAAACTCCTATAAAGAGCAAGCAACTGGGATGGTTTGAAGAAATGCTGAAGAACACCTAACCTCTTAGAAGCTTGTTTAGAAAGAGAAATAATGTGATCTTTCCAAAAAAGATCACGAGAAAAAGAAACGCTAAATATATTAAAGTGATGAAGGTTTTAGTTGTGTATTTTCGAAGAAGATATCAAAGTTGTGTGTGGGAGATTGTGTCGAGTAGAGAGATGGAAGAATTGAGTTTTGGTGGCATTGAAAACTACCATGTTTTCTCTGCCCCAATTGGAAATG
>SEYY01016002.1:20000-33143 GCA_009176605.1 Armadillidium nasatum
TTTTTGTAAAAATTGCTTTTAAATTTTCAATGGTGGAAGAGACTGTAAATGCAGCTATGGGTAATCGTAAATAAGGAAACTGGAAAAGAAGAGGTTGTAATGGGAATTTAATAATTCTGATAAAATTATGTCTATGTATGAAATTTGAAAATATTTATGAAATTAACCGGAAAGCGTTCAGCTGATAGAGAAACAGCTGAAAGTTAATGTAAAGTTATATTTTAATTAATATAGTATATATAATATTATATATATATATATATATATAATATATAATATATATATATATATATATATATATATATATATATATATATATATATATATATATATATTATATATATATATATATATATATATATATATATATATATATATATATATATATATATATATATATATATATATATATATATATATATATATTAGAACCAGTCAATATGGCTAAAAGATCAGCTTCTGCAGTATTGAATACTTTACAATGTTTCAGGATAGGCTCGAAATAACCTTATGTACCTAAAGATATAGCTCTCAAACTTGGGATTAAATAAAATGGACCTAAAATTTCTCTCGAATAAAGTAAATTTGTAGCCCCCCTCCTCTATACACCAAAAATAGGAAATGTTATAGTTGTATTTTTTTAAAAATTTTGGATTTTTTTTTTCATTTTTTTTTCTTAGTTAGTATTTTTTTCATAACTCTGGGAACAAAGTTTATTAGAGGCTTTTGTAGCCCATATAAAAATATAGTCCAACTTTCAGCTATTCAAAAAGTGGTTTGGCACCGCCATTCTATTGAAAAAGGGTAAAATTTCACACAAAAAAAAAAAACTTTTAACCGTAATAGACTCGAAAAACGCTAGAAATGGACTTTTTACCGTAAAAAAATCTATATAACTGAAAATTCAGCAGAATCGGTGAAAATTAAAAAAAAAAAAAAAAATTTTTTTTTTTTTTTTTAATTTGCTTTTAACCCCGGCCGGCAACCCCGGTTTTCCCTGATTTTTAGCCTGGGGCCGGGGCCGGGGCCGGGGTCAGAAAAATGGCCGGGTTGGCCAGGGCCGGGCCGGGCCCGGTCGGTTCATATATATATATATATAATATTATATATATACTATATATATATATATATATATATATATATATATATATATATATATATATATATATATATATATTATATATATATATATATTCAGACCCCACTCTTCGCTTTCCTACTGTACCTTAAATAAAAAATTATACCAAAAATTTCCGTATATAGGATCACTTACATCCCAACTTATTAAAAATATTCTTACTATACTTGAAGCAATATTCCCCCGATGCCTATTTATTCTCAGAAATTATAACTCTCTCAATTCCTACTTTCTTCAGACACGAGGAATCTCCCAAAGCTTCTCAGATCCTCATTAAAGTATTTATTTAAGTGTGCTAACTGTATTGCGATGCTTGTAGCCTAAATTGTTCTACAATTAAAACTGTATTGTGGCGTTTGTAGGCTAAACTGGTCTACAATTAAAAGTGAGGATTGTTAAGCAGGGCTGGTGAGCTAATGAAATTTGTTAAAGTTCGGGCTCCGGATCCGGAACCCCCGATTTGAGTGTCTCAGGATCCAACTCGGGCTCCGCCTTTTGCTTAAATTTCTTCCTAATTCTTATACAATTGTATTTAGGTATTACCTCCACCCAGGAACATCAGCCCAAATGCGCAGTTCCGCGGCAATGGGACACAAAACCTTATTCTTTTATAATAGTTTTGAGTTGAGCACAACTTTGCTCGCACAATGCAATCCCACTTTTTTTAATCAAAATTTATAAAACAAAATGTACTCATCAAAGGAAACTAATTTTTTTCAAAATTAATTTGTTTTAAGAAACAATATGGCTTCAATTAAATCCTCTTTCATTGAGGCTAGTAAGTCTGACTGAATTATTCAAAGGGCTGAAAATAGTCATTCCATACTAACTTGTGTTGTTGGTATCAAAGTTACTGTATAAGCAATTTTTAAAATTATTTTTGGGTAATGTGGAATTGCCTTTAAGACATTTAGTTAAATGATCTATTTTCTATATAACATACAAAGCATGAAATATATCGTTTAAATTTAGCAATAGGAAATCCTCGTTTGCTATCTTTTTTTTCAGTCCAACGGCTTTTGACTTTCAGATAGAGTAACCCTTCATAAGCTGCTTCATCATGAAAATTTAAAGAGGACGATGAAGTTGAAGGTTGGTTTACATTAAGTTCATTAACTACATTAAGTGCTTGGCATTTTTCACTTCCTTCTTTTTGAGTTGCTGATTGTTTTGAAGTATTATATTGCTCCATTCGAATTACTATATTAATCAATGTATCTTTACTGAGATGTACATCAGTCAGCGTAATCCTGTATATAGGATCAATATAGATTGCAAAAAGTAATACTTCATTAAGAGAACTTTCCCTTTTATCCACTGACTTTAACTGCATCTGCAATTAGAGAAAATGTCAGCATAAGTTTTCGCAACTCTTTATAAAACAAGCCAGGGGTTAATTCAGTTTATTGTAATCTTTTAGGCACTAAGAATGGATGACGAAGGATTGCATCAAGCCTTTCTACTTCACATCACTGAAGATCAGTCATTGTTATGTCTGAATGAGTCATACCAATTAATGTATTCTTTAGTTCTAAAAGGCGCTCAATCATTACGCAAGTGCTGCCCCACCTGGTTGTTTGGTCTAAGTTTGTTAAGTTTAAATATAGCTTCAACTTTTGGTGTTCTTCCAGTCACAGCAATTTGATGCATATTACCTGTAAGAGTATGGACATGTCCTTTCAAACAATATCTGATATGTACAGTTCATCGCATGTGTTCTATTTTTACAGCAGTGAAAGCAGATTCCACACCTTCATTTTATTTCATTTTTAAACTACCTTCACAATTTTCTGCGTTAGTGATACAAATTTTGGATTCACAATCTAAATTCGTATCTATTTCAGAGATGTCTACAATGAGTTTTATCTATTGCACTCATCATGCTGGATGCATTATCTGTTAGAACTCCTCAAACTTGCTCCTAAAGTTCAAACTCTCTGAGAACTTCCTTAACTAAATTTCTTATAAATTCTGATGTATGTTGTGCTTGAGATTCTCGAACGGGTAAAGTAGTTGTTATTATTTCGTTTTTCAGTAGGTGAATTGGACATTTATTGCAAAATAATTTATTCTCTGTCTAGTACAAGCATCCATTTACAGAAGAAAAAAATTTCCCATAGAGCATTTGTTTTAGCACTTTTTTTCTGCCTTTTAGCTTCGTTTATCACCATTTTTCTGACCATGCCTTTCCATAGTAATGCTTAACTTTTTGGCTAATTCTCCATTTAATTCAGTAAATAGTGGAAAGGAAAATTTTTTAAATGTACTCTTTCATTTGCAACCATTTGGATAATATACATTTTAAATTTTTCAGCTGTCATTGATATAGTTACATTTTGAATAATTACAAATTTTGAAATAGAAGGTTGTATACCTAAGTTTTTGGGCAACTGGTGTAACTTTACTTTGGTTTTCTTCTTTTACTATTTTAAAGATTTCAAGGATGTTGCCTTTGCAAATGGCGTTTTAATTTAGACGTCTTAGTGCTTATATTCAATCCACAGATGATTTCATCTTTCGCAACATGGCAAAGTAAGATATTTTCTTCAATTACCCTTTTTTTTTTAAGTTTTAAGTATTTCCATAATGATGATTTATTACATTGCCTGGTATTTATTGTGGTAAGAGTTACTAAAAAAATCAATTTTAAAGAAAATTATAATTATTTTATACTGCTGTATACCTTCAGTATTACTGATTACTGTATTAATTATAATAAAATATTAGCCTGAATATATATATATATATATATATATATATATATATATATATATATATATATTATATATATATATATATATATATATATATATATATATATATATATATATATATATATATATATAGAAATTAAAGTCTGATAATGGACTCGAACCAGCAACCATTAAGATGGTAAGCCTTGCGCGTTGACCACTAGGCTATGGCAGTTCAAAAGGAAATCGCATTAGAACTGCTCATGATCAACAGTTATGACGTCAATCCCAAAGGATTCCCCCAACCGCAACGAGGTCAAAGGTCGAATCCCTCACTCGCAGACAGTTATATCATACATTTTAAAGTCTGTTATAACTCTCAAAGACTATTTTCATACAGAAAATTAATATCTGCTAATGGACTCGAACTAGCAACCTTTAAGATGGTAAGCCTTGCGCGTTGACCACTAGGCTATGGCGGTTCAAAAGGAAATCGCATTGGAACTGCTCATGATCTAGAGTCATGAAGTCAATCCCAAAGGATTCCCCCAACCGCAATACAAGCAAAGGGCAACGAGGTCAAAGTTCGAATCCCTCACTAACATTCGGAGCTGCTGATTTTTTGGGGGGCTCCAGCTCCACCCACAATCCTAGAAACAGCTCCGGCACCGGCTCCGCCAAAATATCGGCTCCCCAGCCCTGCTGATAAGTATAGAAAAGTTTCCTCTAGAACTGACCTTCCTCTCTAATTTAATTAATTTTAATGAGGATACTCCACTGATGCTGCCCACAATATTATTATATATATATATATATATATATATATATATATATATATATATATATATATATATATATATATATATATATATATATATATATATATATATATATATATATATATATATATATATATATATAAAATGCTTACATGATATTCGGGTGATCCATAAGTTTGTGTATTTAAACTCGATTCGAGTTCCTTAAAAAATATTTTTGTTTTTTCAAGATCGGCATGCAAAATTTTATATTCCTTGTATATTCTGTTAAAGTCGGATTTATATTGACGACGCTGTTCACTATTTTTTATTTCGGAGTATTTCCTGCAAATGAAAAGGTACTTGTATTAATATCCCCAAAATGCATTAGTAAATAGCTACGTAATTAAATATTTGATTTAAAAATCTTGAATAGTAACAAATATAATTATTATTCCTTAGTTAAAAACTTTTAACACTTAATTATATTCAATTGAGACGAAATTTTAAATTTAATCAAAAATCAATTTTAACATATAAGGATCTGAATTTTACGAACCTGTTCAATTTCTCATTTTGGTCTTTGTTTTCCTGTTGACTATCAGGCGAGGAAGTAGGAGAGGAACTTTGAATATGATTGAGGTCACCTGTATTGTTATTTTCGTAGTAGTTGTTATTGGAGTGATTCTTATCGCTATGATTATTTTTATTCACATTTCTGTAATTTTCGCCACGGTTACCAAAACCATTACTAAGGATGGTAGAAGTATCATTGGGTCTACTAGAAAAAGAAGGGTTCCTGGGAGAATTATTCTGACTTAGTGGAGAAACTGATGTGGCAGAAGGGCTGATGTGACCATTTATGGAACCCGAATCACCATACGATGATTCTAACCTTTTTTCATCTTTGTTGGTTGGCCAATGTGCCTTCCTCGTATCTCGCAAACCTGAATCGCCTCTTGGGCTTTCATCACCAAATATTCCTGATGAACCAGTTAAGTCTCTTTCACTACGGGAACTTAACTCTGGTACCCTAGAATCCATGGCTGTGCGAGACCTTTTGGCGGAGAGGTCTGTAAGGGGGTCTTGGGGCCGCCTCTTTACGGTATCAGAAGCACCACCCAATGAGCAAGGAGAGAGGGGAGCAGGGTTATTTGGCTCATTTGGACTAAGATTTTGTGGTTTGGTTCTGGGGGAATATATATATATATTATATATATATATATATATATATATATATATATATATATATATATATATATATATATATATATATATATATATATATATATATATATATATATATATATATATATATATGAGAATTAATAATCATCATAATAAGCATTTTTTTTCTCAATCGTCAAATTTCTGCCAATTATTTTACATATTTTGGCTTTTAAATATCTCTCTACTCTACCTTCTTCTATTAAGTGAAAGGCTGTTTAGTAGTGGGTGCTGGAGAAAAGATAGTTTCTGCATCACAATTTAAAATACTAGAAATTTGCATGTGCCCATATTCTCACATATTAAAATTTTCAATATATTAAAGATACTATTTAACTATTAAAATTTCATACACTTTCACATTTGAATAAAGAATGATGAAATTAATTTAGTTTTTCCTTATTATAAAATTAAATTTATTAAAATGATGGAAAATTTTAAAATATATTTTTTAAATTTTTAATGTCATTGACAAAAAATTCTTAATCGTCCTATTGAGCGCGCACAGGCATATATAAAACGATATTGTTCACCCAATGAACTATTATGAACTTATATTTGAGTTCATAATAGTTCAGTGGATGAACAATATCTTTTTCACAAGCTCACAAGCTAAGTGTTCGTGTTTGGTTCACGATCCTTGATGGGTATATTAAACGTAACAAAATTTCACTTTTTTAAACGCTACAGTAATTTACGGTTAAAGGAAAGGTGAAATTATACATTAATCTCAATATTCACACATCACTAATAAGAACACAGCCAAACAGCAATCTCCTTCTGAATATGAAAATAACATTCTTTCTAAATCCACTTCTGGTGCCCAATCTAATCACCGGGATTTGATAACACGACAATGGTTGCCTTGAGCATCTTGAGTAATTTGAATTGAAGAACTTGCATTAAAATTTTTTTGTTTAATCTAAATCCTCTTAATTAAGAAAAAAATATATCTTTAAATTGTAGAACCTACTAAGGTAAGTCCCAATTAACGAGCAGGTTCGGAGGTTACAAAGTCTAAATCTAATATATATATATATATATATATATATATATATATATATATATATATATATATATATATATATATATATATATATATATATATATATATATATATATATATATATATATATATATATATATATATATATATATTATATTATAAAGTATTTGATAATTGGAAACATTCTCAAACTTAAGCTTGGAAGTCATATAAAAATAAATTGTTAATATTTAAGAAATCAAATTACGCTTGCATATATATTTATAATAATGTTTTAGTTTTTGAGCTTCACTTTTATCTTTATTTTATTCGATATTTTCGACGTAATATTTCAATGTATTTTCTCTTATTATTTTTGTTAAGTAAAACTGTTTATTTCTATAATTTTGCATTAGAATATTTTGATTACAAATTAATTTTAAATTAGTTGCCCATTACTTAAGGAAATTGTTATAATATTTATTGTATACTTTATAAAATTGTATTGTTTCGTTTATTAAAATTAAGATTATAAATTGTTAAAACAATGAATCGATTACAATATTTAATAATACTTAATAACTAGTGATATATAAGTGGTATTTTAGCAGAAGACAGCTGGTAGAGAGAGGTTTAGTTCAACGGGAAGACTCTACAGTTTTCTCACTTATTATTATTTGTTTCTAGTTTATTTGTAACCAACTTCTTTTGAGAGGTAAGTGGTGTGGATCTAATGATGTTCAAAGAAAAATCAAACTGAACATAACTGCAGGAATGACAAAAAGGGGTGACAAAGACAGAGAGAACTTTGAAAGCTTTACACCGAGAGTCTAAAACAAAAGCCAACAAAAAGATGTACTAATATATAGTTCTGCTAGAATAAAATATTAACTGTAAATTCATTATTTAATAATTATGAAAATATTAATTAATTAAAACATTGAATGTTTTTAAGAAGTAAAACTATACCAAAAATAATACTTATTTTCTCATTGTTAATAACATCTCCAAAATTAAATTCTATGTTAATTAAATAAGCATGTTATCTAAACAAAATTTTATATATATATATATATATATATATATATATATATATATATATATATATATATATATATATATATATATATATATATATATATATATATATATATATATATATATATATATATATATATATATATATATATATATATATATATATATATATATATATATATATATATATATTGTAGGATCTTTACCACCTAAACCCACACGAAAAACTACTCAGTGATTTTCCAAAAGTTTTTAACAACTAAATAGGAAAGGAATATGACTGAGGTTCAAACACAGAATGTCAATGTCATTGAAACAGTCATATACAACAACCATCTTTAGATTACGATGAATGGCGAGTATTAGTAATACGCGAAAGAAAGAACATACTGGTAAAATTCACAAGGCATAGGTTTAAAAAAAAAAAAAAAAAAAAAAAAGCGAAAAAAAAAAAAAAAAAAAAAAAGCGAGAGAGAGATTTTTACTTTATGCACGTTGAAATTAATAAGTATCCAGTACATTATTATTTTTTTATGTAAAGTAATAGTAGAACATCAAAAAAAGGAAATAATTGTCAGTAAAATAATGATAAAAGCAATTTAACTAGGAAAGGGAATGACTATAAATAATTAATCAATCGCTATATTAAAAGAGCAAGTGTTCTACAACAAATGCTACATAATACTACTACAGTACAAAACATATACTAGTATATTTAAATTGATCCAATGCCACTTATTCTATAATAAGTGAAGTATAGAAGGTCGATTGTATTAAACTGAAATGAGTGCATTACCCATAATAGATTTATCCAAACCGTAGGAAAGAATTTAGTCTTCACAAAGTAAATTTCACTCTTACTATAAAAACATTAAAATCACAATTCCAGTCAATCACTGATTATTTAATATTTCTTCTAATAATTTTATAAAAGCAAACTTACTTTTGAACAAAAGCTTTTTCATCTTCTGAATAAAAGGACCAGTTGTCATTCACTTCTGACCACAGGTGTCTTGGTAGATGAAAAGCATTATTCTTGACTGTAGCAATACTCTGCAATACACTAGAAATATGGCGATTATCACATTCTTTTACGCCTTCTGCCGGGAGAGAAAAATGTGTAGATTAATAAGGCTCATAACTTTTTATTAATTAATGACTATTTTTTGAAACTGATACTAATCGACTCAAATGAATTTTCCTGTTGTAAAAAACATTTAAAAAAAAAAAAAATTTCAGAATTAATAATAATAAAACGTATGACCTAACAAAATTTAATTAATCTTAATAGCGAACAACGTTGGTAAAAAGTCATAAAAAGTATCTAAAAATAAAAATAAGTTTTTGCAATTTGTTAAAATCTTTTTCAAAATATACTAGGGATAAATTGTCAATTCCTTTCTTTTATTCACTTACCTGCACGAATTCTCCCCAACAATTGTAATTTGTTCATTGGCCTTAAAGCTAATAACTGAATAATTCTTTCTCTGGAGATCAAGAAAAATCGCATTTATTAATAAAAATTAGTTTGTTTTTTTTTGTTTTTTTTCAACATAATTTGGCATGCTTACATTCGAAATAGATTATTTTGGGAATCTAAAATCTTCTATTTTAGTATAATTATTGCATTCTAAAATGAATTTCTAAAATATCTTCTTTTGTAACATGCTGAACAAACTTTATTAATCTTTAGAAAATAAGCCAAAATACCTTAAAGGCCTTTTCTTTAAAGCTTCATTTTTTTTTGATATTTGTGAATTTTTCTGTTGAGAAACGTTCCAAGATTGTTTTCCGGAACTGGATCTGTGCGGGGACGAAGAAGTGGTGTTTCCATTGTGGCTGGAATAAGGGTTGGACGAAAAATTTGACGGTTCTTTTTTGTGGGGCGGAACAACCATACTACTTGGTCTGGTTGGCCGGTGGCGATTCATTATTACATTGGGTTTAAGTTCTTTCACACTGGGGAAAAAAATATAAAAATATTTTATTAACGAAATAAACACACTATTCTTTTATATGAATAAAAATCAAACCGATCAACTTAGAAGCGAGATGACAGTTAATCTGCAATCAAAACTTTTTTTTTTTTTTTTAATAACTTGCTAAATTAAATGGACGAATATAATCAAACAGAAGCATTTGTTAATTGAAGAAATAAATAAGAATTTTGAATAAAATAATTTTTTACAATAAACTTAATAAAACTTTTGTTTACTAAGTAATTTAATTAAGGAATGAATATAGAAACAATAAATGTAGAACAAACACATAAAATTCAAAAAGTATTTAACCTTTTTTATGTTGAATTTAAGTAATAAAAGTTAAATTATAATCTTTGCCAAATACTAATTCCATAACGAAATATTTTAAAAACCATTTTAAATAAAGACAGTTAACATGTATACTCGTATCGAGAAATACAAAATAAATCCAATTAAATATTGAATGATAGAACAATTTTATGGATCCTTAATCTCAGGATTTTAATCATTACCTAAAATGTGACCCCCTCCCCCCTTTTAAGACAATTTAAATACTTTTCACAAGCTCAATTAAACTATCTATAATTAAAAAAAAAAATTATTAAATGCTTACTTCTGTTGATTAAAGATTATAACTTAAAACGGTCCCTAAAAATCTTGCATTTAAAAAAAAAAAAAAAATCACAAGATACCTTTGAAGTCTTCCTTTTATAAATTCTTCAAAGGATTATTTAAAACGGACCCAAAATCATTAAGATACTTCAAAGGATTTAAAAAAAAGAAAAAAAAAAGACCTACTTCAAACTATTCTTGGAAGGAGAATTCTATAGGAAGTTTCTTCCTAGGATTAGCAAGAGGGATCAAACCCTGAACTTTTAAAACACTAATCTCTCACAAAGACCGAGAGGAAATAGATTAATATTCAGGTTGATCCACCTCTGGCATCTAATACATTTATAGATTCTCTTCAGAATAATAATATCTTTTTTTTATTCTTTTTTTAAATCCTTGAAGTAAAATATTTATATTAAAATAATCCTTAAAAATAAAAAAAAAAATATCTTGTAAATTTTTATATTATAAAATTCAAAAAATTTATGTAAAATTTAAGAAATCTTTAATCAACAGAAAAGCATTTAATAATTTTTTTTTTAAATTATAAGATATTAATAGGCTTAAAAATTTAGTTTCTTAAAAGATATAGGGGACATTAGAATGATTAAAATCCTGTGATAATGATATAACATTGTTTATCTTCTATGGAATTGGATTGATTTTGTATTTCTCGAGAGAGTAGACAGAATGTCTTTATTTAAAATGATTTTTAAAATATTTCGTTTGGCATTAGTATGGCAAAGATTATAATTTAACTTTTATTACTTAAATTGAACATAATGGAAATAGTTTTTTTAATGTATTTGTTCTACACTAATGTTTGTATATTTAACTAAAATTACTTGTTCAGAACTTTTGTTAATTTATTGTAAAAAATATTTCAAAATTCTTATTTATTTCTTAATTAACAAATTTCTTTTGATTTATTTAATTTAATTTAGCATTATTTAAAAAAAAAAAAAAGTTTTGATTGTAGATAACTGTCATGCTATAAATTATAATATATTTTATATATAAAAGAATAGTGTGTTTATTTCGTTATTAAAATATTTTATATTTTTTTCCCAGTGTGAAAGAACTTAAACCCATGTAATATGAATCGCCAGGCCAAAGACAAGTAGTATGGTTGTTCCGCCACAAAAAAGAACCGTCAAATTTTTCGTCCAACCCTTATTCCAGCACAATGGAAACCCACTTCTTCGTCCCGACAGATCAGTCCGGAAACAACTTGGAAGTTCTAACAGAAAAATTCACAAATATCAAAAAAAAATGAAGCTTTAAAGAAAGGCCTTTAAGGTATTTTGGCTTATTTTCTAAAGATTAATAAAGTTTGTTCAGCATGTTACAAAGAGATTTTTAGAAATTCATTTTAGAATGCAATAATTATACTAAATAGAAGATTTAGATTCCCAAATAATCTATTTCGAATGTAAGCATGCAATTATGTTGAAAAAAAACAAAAAAAGATATTTTTATTATAAATCGATTTTTCTTGATCTCAGAGAAAGATTATTCAGTTATTAGCTTAAGCAATGACAAATTAAATTGTTGAGAATCGTGCAGGTATGAATAAAAGAAAGGAATTGCAATTATCCAGTATATTTTGAAAAAGATTTTAACAAATTGCAAAAACTTATTTTTTTTTTAGATACTTTTTATGACTTTTTACCAACGTTGTTGCTATTAAGATAATTAAATGTTAGGTCATACGTTTTATTATTATTAATTCTGAAATTTTTTTTTTTTTAAATGTTTTTTACAACAGAAAATTCATTTGAGTCGATTAGTTCAGTTTCAAAAAATAGTCATTATTATAAAAAGTTATGAGCTATTAATCTACAATTTTTCTCTCCCGGCAGAAGGCGTAAAAGAATGTGATAATCGCCATATTTCTAGTGTATTGCAGAGTATTGCTACAGTCAAGAATAATGCTTTTCATCTACCAAGACACCTGTGGTCAGAAGTGAATGACAACTGGTCCTTTTATTCAGAAGATGAAAAAGCTTTTGTTCAAAAGTAAGTTTGCTTTTAAAAATTATAAAGAAATATTAAATAATCAGTGATTGACTGGAATTGTGATTTTAATGTTTTTATAGTAAGAGTGAAATTTACTTTGTGAAGACTAAATTCTTTCCTACGGTTTGGATAAATCTATTATGGGTAATGCACTCATTTCAGTTTAATACAATCGACCTTCTATACTTCACTTATTATAGAATAAGTGGCATTGGATCAATTTAAATATACTAGTATATGTTTTGTACTGTAGTAGTATTATGTAGCATTTGTTGTAGAACACTTGCTCTTTTAATATAGCGTTGATTAATTATTTATAGTATTCTTTCCTAGTTAATTGTTTTATCATTATTTACTGACAATATTTCTTTTTTTGATGTTTACATTATTTACATAAAAAATTATGTACTGGATATTATTATTTAACGTGCATAAAGAAAATCTTCTCTCGCTTTTTTTTTTTTTTTTTTTTTTTTTTTAAACCTATGCCTTGTGAATTTTACCAGTATGTTCTTTCTTTCGCGTATTACTAATACTCGCCATTCATCGTAATCTAAAGATGGTTGTTGTATATGACTGTTTCAATGACATTGACATTCTGTGTTTGAACCTCAGTCATATTCCTTTCCTATTTAGTTGTTAAAAACTTTTGGAAAATCACTGAGTAGTTTTTCGTGTGGGTTTAGGTGGT
>SEYY01016003.1:0-2500 GCA_009176605.1 Armadillidium nasatum
AAATTAAAGGCTGGATGTCCCAATACAGGGTTGGGAGGTGTGTAAGTCATAGGAAGTTGAGAAAATAGATAGATAAAAGGAGAGTGTTCCATATTTACCAGTAGAGTACATGTAAGATTGAGCATAGAGGTTAAGTCTGGGGGAGGGGGTTTAGAGAGTTGGACAGAGAAAAGATGAGGCTGTGTAGAAAGGGGAGTAGCGAGAGTCCTTCTTAGTGTAGGAAGTATGCGAAGGGAGAGTTCAGAAGAGCAGAGTCCTTTCTAATAGCAACAGTATAGAGAGACTGACGCAACAATTCGACTGGAAGAGAGAGTCATTGAGAGCGGGAGAGTTGATGAGACGAAAAGCCCTAGACTCCACTTTTTTAGGGAGAGCTGTATGAATGGAACCACCTCCAATGCGTGATTCGTACTCCATGTAAGAGTGAACAATAAGCCTATAAAGAGCAAGCAACTGAAGTGGAGTGAAGAAGTTTTGAAGTCGCCTCAGAACACCCAACATCTTAGAAGCTTGTTTAGAAAGAGAAGTAATGTGATATTTCCAAGAAAGATCACGAGAACATGAAACACCTAGAATATTAAAATGAGATGAGGGTTTGAGTTGTGTGTTATCGAAGAAGACATCATAGTTGTGAGGAAGGTTGTGTCGAGTATAGAGATGGATGAATTTGAAACACGAGATAGATCGGAGGTCAATTACTCCAAGACTACACTCCTTGCGTCTATTAACTACTGTTGAGAGAAGCGTCTTCTAAATTGAAACCGGTAATGAAGGGTGGAGTCATCGATAAAGGAGTGGAAAGGAGATGAAGTAACAGAGAGAAGATCATTAATGAAAAGTGGAAAAAGTTTTGGGGATAGGATAGATTCTTCAGAAACGCCACTATTAATAGATTTAAAAGATTGATGGTGGTCGTCTTCAACGGCTGCTATATGACGACCAGAAAAGATGCGGATATAGAATTTTCGTCAAGTTTTGATGTGGATGTATAATTTTTGCAAGTGCAGATGCGGACGTTTATTATGATGAGGATGCTACGCGGATGCGATGCCGTCACTAACATATATATATATATATATATATATATATATTAATATATATATATATATATAATATTATATAATATATATATATATATATATATATATATAGATAGGGAATGTAGATGGAGGGGAGAGGTTACTGAAAGAGATCAATTGCTTCTATGTGAAATGCAGATCAAGCGTGAGGGTGAGGGAACTCACAGATTGGTTTAATGGAAGTGTGCGGTTGTATGGATGGTAGAGTTAAGGGAATGGAGATGGAAGGGAGGGGTATAAGGTTTAGAAGCGTGGAGGGTGAATGAGAGTAAATGTTTTAAATTTTGCAGATGATACGGTATTGGTGGCTGAGTCTGGGAATAGTTTAGATTGTTGGTGAGAGAGTGTGTGGGGAATTGAGCGAACATGAGACTGAAAGTAAATCCAGCAAAATGTAAAGTTATGAGGATTGGGGGTGGGGGTGGGGATGAGGAGGTGACGGGGAAGAATGAAGGGGTGTTGAAGTGAGGGGGAGAGGAATTTGAGGAGGTAGAAGAGTTTAAATATCTGATAATGTTGGTGGAAGGTAAAGGGGGGACGAGAAAATAAATAAAGAATAGCGTGGTAGAAGGAATTAAAGTGATAAGGGGCCTAAGAGTAGTAAGAAGAAAGGGAGAAAATTCCCAAGGAAATAAAAGTAAAAATGCGTCTGTAATGTATGGGTGTAAAACTTGGATGAGAAATGATCAGGCGACTAAAAGTTTGAATGTGTTTGAGATGAATGGATTGAGAACGATTTGTGATGTAAAAAGGGTAGATAGGATTAGAAATGAAAGATCAATGGAGATCTGTGAATGGAGGAAAGTCATTGTGAATTGAGCGTAGGAGGATGTGCACTAAAACGGTTTGGACATGTGAGTAGAATGAATGAAGACAGGTTGGTTTGCAATGTACTTAGATCCGAGGTGGAGGAGGTAACGGGGAGAGGAAGGCAAAAGTAGAGATGGATGGATTCATGGGAAATTTTGGGAGTAAGAAGTTTGAGTTAGGAAGAGAGTAGGAGACTTGCGGATGAAAGAGTGAGAAGGAGGAAGGTGATGAGGGGAATGAGAGGTAGGGATGAGTTTTGTGAGGAATTGTTACGGGCACCACCTCACTAGAGTGGGAAAGATGAAAAGTAATATATATATATATATATATATATATATATATATATATATATATATATATATATATATATATATATATATATATATATATATATATATATATATATATATATATATATTTTTTTTTTATTTTTTTTTTTTATATCTCCTCTGGTGGGCAAAGGCCAGAGGCCTACCAATTCCACCAGAGTTTGGGAACAATCAGGAAACGGGGTCAAATGGCCGACATGACCCGATACACGGCGTTTAAAAGTGTGCAAGTCAAAGGAAGTTGGGAAAACAGATAAAGGAAGTGTGTTCCAGACTTTACCA
>SEYY01016003.1:7500-12500 GCA_009176605.1 Armadillidium nasatum
CGATCTTGTTTGTTCTCTTGTGGATAATTTGGATTTTTTCCGAATTTTCCACCTTGTGGCTTAATATTTCTTGCCATTCCACAACTGAGTTCATTTGTTCTCTTTATTTATCTCCCAATTCCTCGACCATCTAAACTTCAAAATAGAGCACATTTTCTCTTCTCCTTTCTCCGAAATCATCATATCAGGTGCTTTTAATATTCACCACCGCCATTGGCTCTCCTCTAATTCTCAAAATAATGACCTTGAGCAGTTGGTGCAGCTCCCTACTCGTATCCATAATCGCCTTGGAGATGAACCCAACATACTAAACCTTTTTATACTTCCAATCATTCTCCTCATACTGTTATACTCTTTCCTCCTCTGGGCTCCTTCGAAATCTTCTTATTTCGATATCCTCTTCTATCCTTTCAAGTCTTCCTCAAGAAAGACCTCCTCTTATTGGGGTGCCGCAAGGTGGTCGGACTTGCAATCGTAATTCTTTGATTTCCAGTGGAATGACTATGTGGTAGGGGTCCATTGAAGTGTACAGAGAGAGTTACCAAGGTGATTCTTAATGACATGAAGACGTACATGCCATATTCTTTTAATTCTATACTAAGTCTAATTAACTTTGGTTGAACTCTGCTTGTTCTTGTGCTATTCGCCGCAGGGATGCTGCCTTCAGAGATTACCGTCGTCTTCAAACTCCAAAAACTCACACAACTTATAATGCATCCCGGTATCGTGAAAAAATCTATATTCTACAACCCAAAAAAACTCTTTTCTCAGTAGAAATTGCAATAATCTTTCCGGTTCTTCAAGCCCTTTCTGCCATTTTGCAAAAAATGTCAACTCAAACTTTGCTTCTTCCTCTTTCACTCTTCTAGCATCTTCTGACCGTACAACTGCAGTTTTTGCACTCTTCTAAAGTTGAACTCTGTACTCAAAATTTTGCCTTTGATTCAACCTTAGACTCTTGGTCCTCCGCTATATTCCGCATTTTGGTGAATTTTTTGCTGTCGCACTAGACATTTCGAAAATCTTTGCTAAGTTCTAGCACAAAGCTTTGATTTCTAAACTTCCTTTTTCGGAATCTATCTTTCTCTCTGTGGTCTTCTCTCTTATTTCCTGTTTTAGACGGCCACCGTTCATCCTTCAAAACTATTAATAGTGGTGTTCCTCAAGGTTCTGTCTTATCCTCAACTTTTTTTCCTACTTTTCATTAATGACCTTCTCTCTATTATTTCATCACTTGTCCACTTCTATATTGATGGCTCCGCCTTTTATTACTCATTTCACTTTCTCATCTTTCTTGTATTTCGAATTGGGGCAAAGAAAACATGGATGTTTTTAATGTCTCAAAAATTTAGTTCTTCCATTTCTCTACTCAACACAACCTTCCACTCAACTATGACATTTTCTTGGAAAAGACTCAATTCAAACTTTCAGCTGTCCTTAATGTTCTCGGTGTTTCTTTTCCTCGTGATCTTTCTTGGAAGGATCACATTATTTCTCTTTCTAAGCAAGCTTCGAAGAGCTTGATTGTCCTGAGGCGCCATCTGAATTTCTTCACGCCACCCTAGTTGCTTGCTTTTTTATAGAAGTGTTGTTCGTCTCTGAATGGAGTATGCCTCACATATATTGAGTGGCTCCACTCATATCTCTCTCCTTGAAAAGGTGAAATCTAGAGCTTTTCGTCCTATCGAATCTCCAGTTCTCACTAATTCTCTTTCTGGCCATCGAATTGTTGCGTCACTCTCTCTATACTATCGCAATTACAATTTTCACTGCTCTTCTGAACTCTCCCGTCGTATACCTCCTCAATTGAGGAGGACTCGTATGACTCGCACTTCTATCCAGTCCAGTCTCATTCTTTCTCTGTCCAACTCTTTGACCCCAGCCTTAACCGCTACGCTCAATCTTACGTGTACTATACTGGTAAAGTCTGGAGCACGCTTCCTGTATCTGTTTTCCCAACTTTCTTTGATTTGCACACTTTCAAACTGTGTATGTGGACATGTCCTTAACGACCAGGTTTCGGTATTTTCCCAACTCTGGTGGAAATTTATAGTCTTTTGGCCTTTGCCTACAATAGGTATATCTTATATATATATATATATATAATATATATATATATATATATATATATATATATATATATATATATATATATATATACAATATATATATATTATATATATATTTATATATATATATATAATATTATATATATATAATATATATATATATATATATATATATATATATATATATATATATATATATATATATATATATATATATATTTATATATATATATATATATTATATATATATATATATATATATATAATAAAATATATATATATATATATATATATATCAGTCAGAAAGGATTTAGAAAGGAAAATAAATTTATACTAATTATATTTACAGTGGGAATTAAAAGAAAAGTACCATAAAAGAGATTGAATTATTTTTAAATTATATTTAATTAAATTATATTTAATTAAATTATATTTAAATTATCTTAAAATAAAAGTACCATAAAAAGTTGCATGAAAAAAATGTTTCACAAATAACGAAAAAAAAAAAATATTAATCAAACAAAATAAAAAAAATATATAAAAAGAAAAAAAGAAAAAAAAGAAAAAAAAAGATGACTACAAACGTGGAGCGAATTTTCTTATCTTTTGTACGAAAGATCTCAAGTGGAGAGATAAAGAAATTTTTAATTAGTCATACACAGGTACACACACATGCGCGCGCACACACACACACACACACACGCACTCACAGCACACACACAAAAATACAAAATAAATAAACAATATTATAATATATAATATATATAATATATATAATATATATATATATATATATATATTATATATATATATATATATAGTATATATATATATATATATATATATATATATATATATATATATATATATATATATATATATATATATATATATATATATATATATATATATATATATATATATATATATATATATATATATATATATATATATATATATATTATATATATATATATATATATATATATATATATAAATATATATATATATATATATATATATATATTAGTTTTTCTTGGAGACGGATAAAATTTTTGAGTTTTTATTCATACTTTAAAGGGATTAAATGCTACACATTGTAAGTAATCTCTTCAAAAACTTTTGAATATTTTTAATATATATATATATATATATATATATATATATATATATATATATATATATATATATATATATATATATATATATATATATATATATATATATATATATATATATAATATATATATATATATATATATATATATATATTATTATTATAATATTATATATTTTGTATATATATATATATTATAATATATAATAATATATATATATAATATATATATATATATATATAATATATATATATATATATATATAATATATATATATATATATATATATATATATATATATATATATATATATATATATATATATATATATATATATATATATATATATATATATATATATATATATATATATATATATATATAATATATATATATATACTATATATATATATATATAGCATATTCGTATATTACATAGTATAAATTTTGTCATTTGTTATATCTTTAACCTTTTGGTGAGGCAAGTTCCATTTTAATAGAACTATTTCATTTAATATTAGATAATTTAAAATGAAAATATTGATTTTTTAAAAATATTATTAGAAAATTTTAAAAAAAAAAAAAAAAATATTCGTTTTTTTTTTTTTTTTTTTTTTTTTATGACATTTTCTCACTTTTAAATATTTTCTCAAAAATATTAAGACGTGATAGTATTAAAATATTAAGCTATTGGAAATAAAAAGAGTTTAAAATTTTTATGATATTAATGTATGAAGATACTTTCGATATGGAAGGTATAAAATATTTAATATTTTAAGATAATAAACGTGATATATTGACATATTAAGAATTTAAAAAAAATAAAAATGTAAAATAGTGACGTTGTTATCAAGATATTTTTATTGAAAGGTAAAAAATATTGTTATTAAGATATTGAGAATTTTGGATTTAAAGATATAAAATTATGTTATTAAGTAATTAAGATATGAAGATATTATTAAGATGGTTGTATTATTGAAAAAAAACAAAATCCAGAAATACTAACCTTCTTTATTGAAAAAACTAAACCCAGACCAACTCTCCTTATTGAAAACCTTAATTCCAGAAATACCAGCTTTTTTTTATTGAAAATTTTACATCCAGACCAACCCTCCTTATTGAAAATGATAAATCCAGAAATACCAACTTTCTTTATAGAAATACTAAATCCAGACAAATTCTCCTTATTGAAAATGCTAAATCCAGAAATATCAACTTTCTTTATAGAAAATGCTAAATACAGACAAACTCTCCTTATTGAAAATGCTAAATCCAGGAATACCAACTTTTCTTTTTGAAAAATGCTAAATTGAAAATTCAAAGCCTCCATATTGAAAATGCTAAATCCAGGAATACCAACTTTTCTTTTTGAAAAATGCTAAATCGAAAAAATTCCAAGCCTCCTTATTGAAAATGCTAAATCCTGGAATACCAAATTTTCTTTTTGGAAAATGCTAAATCGAAAATTCAAAGCCTCCATATTGAAAATGCTAAATCCTGGAATACCAAATTTTCATTTTGGAAAATGCTAAATCGAAAAATTCCAAGCCTCCTTATTGAAAATTGCCAGGAATACCAACCTTTCTTTTTGAAAAATGCAAAATCAAAAAATTCTAAGCCTCCTTATTGAAAATGCTAATGTTTCAATCCTCTGTAGAACAACTTCAATTATATACCCGTAAGGGGAATATTGGCGAATGTTTGCCAAATGTGTGACCATTTTTATCACTTGTTATAATCATTAGACAGTAATTTTATTCATTTTGCCAAAACAAAATTGCATTCAACAAAAGTGAATTTTTTTTCCTTTTTT
>SEYY01016003.1:57500-60000 GCA_009176605.1 Armadillidium nasatum
TTGAATATAATATTGGGAAGATGAAAAACACGTTCAGTGAAAAATCTTTAAGTAAAGACGACTCGAACAGTTCCTCTTTATGTATGGAAAAATAAATGGACAAAAATAGTTGGAAAAAGGGTGTTTCGAGATTTAGCTGAATGTGAGATTATCCTAAGTGTTCTTTGAATATTCTTAACTGTGGTTGGAGTGACTCTTTCAAGTTATGGATGCTCGAATACGTTATTCCTTCTTAAGTTGTACACTGCAAAAATTGTCCTAACGAGTCGTTGGGACAAATGGCAGGAATGTCACAACAAATATTTTCAGTTATTTTCTTATTAAAAAATCAGTGATTCGCCTTTCTTATGCCTACGTGTCTTTATTTTACTGTGACACTTTTTCCACTTGTCCCAACGATTCGTTAGGACAATTTTTGCAGTGCATGGAAATGAAATGAGTGATGAAAAGATATTTTGAAATGCTGAATAGTGAATAATTCAATTTTTATTTCCCTTCTTAGAAGTAATTGAAAAAAACGTTGGGAAATAAATTTTGAGATTTTTTTTTTTTTTTTTTTAATTTTTTTAATGAATTCAATTTATTAAAATTACTAAAAATTACAAAAATAAATAAAAATTTAAAAAAAATTTAATTTTAAAAATAAAATTTTATAAAAGAAATAAAAAAAATTTATATCCGATATGAATCCTTGTTAAAAAAATTATTTTTATAAATTATTTTAAGTCACTATTTTATTATTATTTTTATTTTTTTTAAATATTTGAATAAATTTTTCCGTCTTTCAAATTTTTTAATTTACAGACAAATATAAAAAAATTTAAAAAAATAAAAAAAGTTTTTTTTTTTTTTTTTTTTTTTTTTTTTTTTTTTTTTTTTTATTATTATTATTAATAAAAATAAAATAATTAATAATAGTATTTAAATAACATATAATAAAATAATAATAATAATATAATAATAATAAATAATAATAATAATATAATAATAATAATAATAATAATAATAATAATAATAATAATAATAATAATAATAATAATAATAATAATAATAAAAATAATAGTGCAATGAGAACATTGCCAACAATGATATTAATACGAAAGTAAATAATATAAAAATAGTAATAATAATAATAATAATAATAATAATAATAATAATAATAATAATAATAATAATAATAATAATAATAATAATAATAATGATAAGATCTATCTAGATCGAAATATATAGGAAAAAATAAAGAAGCTTTTGAAGTATTTGATTTGGCTTCTGTTCAACGAGGACTATTTTATGTTCACCTTTTTTTTTTATTAACGGAACTGAAAAGGATTATAAAGCAAAAGAATTTCGCTTCCATTAACTTGATTTTCTTGATTACCTTCTCTGTCTCTTTCTCCTTCTCTCTTTCTCTCCTTTATCTTTTCTGTTTCTTTCTGTTTCTTCTCTCTCTCTCTCTCTCTCTCTTTTTTTTCTCCTTCTCTCTTTCTCTTCTCCTCTTTCTTTCTATTTCTCTCTCTCTCTCTCTCTCTCTCTCTCTCTCTCTCTCTCTCTCTCTTTCTCTATTTATTTCTCAGTGTCTTCTTCCTATCTCTTTCTACCTGTCAATCTTTTTTAATTCCAATATTTTCTTTTCTCTAACCATATCTTTACCTCTCTTCTTGACTCTCTCTCACTTACTTTTTCCCTCCCTTCATTCTCTTTTTGTAGTTCCTCCCACTTCTCTCTCTTACTCACTCACCTTCCCCCTTTTCTAACCCGTGCTCGCTTACTCTCTCTCTCTCTCTCTTTTCTTTCTTTAATTTATTTCTCTTGACACTCTCTTTCACTGTTAATACACTCTTTAACACTCTTACTCACCACATCACTTACTTTTCATTCTTCCTCTCCTTCACTCTCTCTCTCTCTCTCTCCCACTCTCTCTCTCTCCCCCGTCTATCTGACCTTCCAACTTTCTACCATTCCCTCTCTTCTCTCTTTCGTGACTTCATGTAATCAGAGATTAATGATTGCAATCGGATCGTGAATAAGAATTCTATCGTGCAATTTATATTCCTTCTACAGCAGGTTTTGATATTCTTATTTAGCTTCAATGATTCTTATTTATTACTGCATAGAATGTAACTAAGTGTCTATTCAGTAAAAATTATATATATATATATATATATATATATATATATATATATATATATATATATATATATATATATATATATATATATATATTATATATATATATATATATATATATATATATATATATATATATATATATATATATATATATATATATATATATATATATATATATATATATATATATATATATATATATTATATATATATATATATATATATATATATATATATTATATATATATATATATATATATGTATATATATATATATATATATATATATATACTGATATGTATATTTCCTCGTATATATTTGGAATCGAACAGGACAAAGAAATGTAATCTGCATAAATCTTTAGAGGAAA
>SEYY01016003.1:67500-75000 GCA_009176605.1 Armadillidium nasatum
ATAATGATGTGTGCTAAGCTCAACAAAAGTGATGTGGGGGTGTGGATATGAGCGAGTGTGGGCCTCGAAAGTGTTGGTGTTTTAAAGGAGTAATGAAGATTAGGTCGGGAAAGGGATACTAATACATTGTCATTGGCTCCGATTGTTGGTATGAGAAAGTATTAACATCTTTTTATATAAAATCTCTTTGGAAGTGATTAACGGGGGACCGCTTCTGCTACTTATACGATCTTTCTCTTATTAAGGTAGAAGACAACAGTCTTCTTGAATCACTTAATTATTATCGTAATAATTGTTATATTTAGCGTACATTATAGTCAATAAGTTCAATTCCGAAAAATCAATATTAAAATAAATTCTATATAATGGAATGACAATAGGAGAATATGAAATTATTTGAGCATTATTAAAATAATATGTTAACTTTAATATTATTAATTAATTAATAATATATATTATATGGGTAATCGATTAAGTATTATATATAATTATTTAATGAGTATTATGGAGTTATAACATTATATAAATATATTATAATATGGTTTTAATAGTAAATGAACGATATATACTAGCAATGTTGATGATTATGATGATAAAATTAATAAATAAGTATATATATATTAATCTATATATATATAACTAAATGATTAACTTATATAAATATATAAAATATAATAATTAGATAACTAAATTATATAATATATATAATAATTTAGGTAATATTAATATAATGTATAATAATATATTTATAATAATAATAATAATAATTAATATAGATATTATATATATATATTAATATAATAATAATAATAATCACATATAATAAAAATGAGAGTATTGATTAACATAACCATATATAGTAGTGAATGTTACAATTACTTTGCACTTATAAATAATTATTTGAATTATTAATGATATGAATTTCGAATTATAGATGATAAACAGTATAATTAAATATTAAATATATATTATTTATATATATTAATAATAATAATTTTATGATTATATATTAAAAATTTTAATTAATCAATTTAATATTTAATTAGTAATAATAAATAATAATTAAATAATTAATAATAATATAATTAAATTAATATAATAGTAATAAATAATAATTATATTTTTAAACATAGAAATATGTAAATTGTCTGCTATTAATGATTACCACATCACAGCAAGACCCAATATTTCTAATTATTTATCAGATAAGAATGGGAATGTATAGCGATTTGGATGGAACTATAGGGTAGGTTAAGTAAGCGCCTAGTCAACAATTACCAATAAGGTCAATATGGTAAATGGTTATCGAGTCCAACTAGCAGCTATTAAAATATTTCATATAAATATATTATAATTAAATAATAATTAATATAATTATATATAATATTATAATAAATGAATATAATAATTATAACTAATAATATAATAATTAAATAAAAAATTAAACAATTTTTTTTTTTTTTTTTTTTTTTTTTTTTTTTTTTTTTTTTTTATTTTTAATATTTTTAGTTTAAAAATATTAATTTATAATAATATAATAAACATAATATTAATTAATTAAATAATAATAAATAAATAAATAAATAGTAATAAATTAATTAATAAATAAATAAATTATTAATTTAAAAAGTAAAACATTAAAAATATCTTAGGGTTGTTTTTAATATAAATATAAAATAATATAATTAATACCTAGCTATAAATATTAGATGAAAACATAATTAAAATGTGATAGAAAAAAATATATTACTTAAAATGTATCATACAATAGACAAGATAAAAGATAATAAACTAATGAGACCTAATCCCTACAATAATTGGAAATTGAAAATAATAATGAAATCGAATCTAAGAAATGCCTAATAATAAATATAAATAATATAAATCAATAATAAAAATAATAATTTAATGATATATACAATAATAATAAAATTAATAATAATATAATAATAATAGAATAATAAAATAATTATTCAAATATATAATAATATCAATAATAATAATAATAAAATAATAATAAATATAATAATAATTAATATAATAATAATAATAATAATAATAATAATAATAATAATAATAATAATAATAATAATAATAATAATAATAAAAATTAAGACGCTGCAAAGCCTTGGGGATTAAATTGGCAGATTTCTTCTCTAATAAAGGTTTTTTGAGGATATTCGTAGGATATTTTGTGAAAATCAGCGTGTTTTATTTTAGTAATTAAAAAGAGAGTGTGCCAAGATTTCAGAGACTAAAAGCATGCAATGTGTGTGTATGTGCGTGTGTGTGTGTTCTTTGAGTGTGCGTATGTGTGTAAAACATGTTTTGAATGTGCTTTCATGCATGTTTTCCAACGCTTAAAAATTTTCTTTTACTTTTCGTGCAAGTAATTTGGATTTTTTTTTTTTTTTTTTTTTTTTTTTTTTTTTTTTTTTTTTTTTTTTTTTTGGTAACATTCCTTTGCCTTGAATTTGGCTTATGTAATGTTATTTGCACAAGTTTTTAAGAATGGAATATTTTTTTTAGTTTTAAAATTCATTTTCTTGAGTAAATTTGTAGCTTTTTTTATATTTTTTTTATTTTTTTTTTATTATTATTACTATTATTGCGTTACTTGAAGTTTTCCTTAAAAAGAATAAAAAAATTTTTTTTTTCATTTTTTAGCAGAATAAAATACAATTATTTCTATTTCGAAATTTTTGAAGTTTTTAGTATCTTATCCTCCAACTTTTGACGACGATATGATTTTTTTTAAGCATTGCATTAAATCTTTCACTGTCATTATCACTGTCACTAGCACTGTCATTATCAATTATCCCAATCACCGTCACTGTCACAATCACTGTCACTATCACTATGACTGTCCCTCTCACTGTTAACATCAATGCCATTATCACTATTATTGTCACTGTCACTGTCACTATCACTGTCACTGTCAATGTATATCACCTTCACTTTCGCTCTCACTTTCTCTTTCACTATCAAAGTCAGTGTCAATATCACTATTACTGTCACTGTCACTGTTACTCTCACTTTCTATCACTTTCATTTACTCTTTCTGTTTCTCTTTCGATATCATTGTCATTGTTGTCACTGTCGGCTTTCAATATCACCGTAACTTTCAATCCCGTTATCACTATCACTGTCTTTATCCCTGTCACTGTTACCTTCACTGTCACCTTCCCTGTTACTGTCACTCTCACCATAACTGTCACTGTCACCTTCACTGTCACCTTCTGTCACTGTCATTGTCCCTATCACTGTCACTAATAATATCATATCACTGTCACTATTATTCAGCTAATATGGTCAAACTGTCAAATTTGGTTTCTTTGCTCATAAACCATAAAAAAATTAACTTGCAACTTTGAAACTAATTTCTGCGGTCATTTTCAGTGATAATTTCCATTTATATAAATAGAGCGTATATATATATATATATATATATATATATATATATATATATATATATATATATATATATATATATATATATATATATATATATATATATATATATATATATATATATATATATATATATATATATATATATATATATATATATATATATATATATATATATATATATATATATATATATATATATATATATATATATATATATATATATATATATATATATATATATATATATATATATATATATATATATATATATATATATATATATATATATATATATATATATATATATATATATATATATATATATATATATATATATATATATATATATATATATATATATATATATATATATATATATATATATATATATATATATATATATATATATATATATATATATATATATATATATATATATATATATATATATATATATATATATATATATATATATATATATATATATATATATATATATATATATATATATATATATATATATATATATATATATATATATATATATATATATATATATATATATATATATATATATATATATATATATATATATATATATATATCTTTAATATATATATATAAATAATTAATACTTGTTGGCGGAATTCGTAGCGACGGATTTATTTTATTGATTTTATTTTATTTGGCGAAAGTCGCGTGTTAGTTTTCGAAAACACATTCTCTATTGCCTTCATCAAAATTATAATATTATAAAGATATATATATATATATATAATATATATATTATATATATATATATATATATATATATATATATATATATATATATATATATATATATATATATATATATATATATATATATATATATATATATATATATATATATATATATATATATATATATATATATATATATATATATATATATATATATATATATATATATATATATATATAGGTGATGGAGTGAAGTTTCGGTATTGGCAAAAAATGATCAATACCGATACCGATACAAGATTTTTTAATCTCTGAAGAACCAAAAATTATTTATTATTATTATTTTTATTATTATTTTTATATATAAATAAATAAATATATATATATATATATATATATATATATATATATATATATATATATATATATATATATATATATATATATATATATATATATATATATATATATATATATTATATATATATATATATATATATATATATATATATATATATATATATATATATATATCTCCCTGGAAGGGTTTTCACCACGTTAGTGCCACAAGCATATTTCTCCATCTGCTCTTAAAAGTCCTACTCCTAGAGTGCTCTAAAAGACTATATTTTTTCAGCTCGTTGGTTTCAGCGCCAGTTCTTAAATTTTAATTAAACTCCCATGTAGGGTTTTCACCCTTTCAGTGAAACTAGCACCTTCCCCATCTAACGTCTAAACACTTTCTTATACAGCTCTTCATAAGATCATTCTTCTCGGAGCTGTGATTTCCCATGTAGTTCCTGGAGTTGTTACAATCAGTAAGCAATAATTATAGGGCCGAGTTGCTAGTCTTATTGCATATATATATATATATATATATATATATATATATATATATATATATATATATATATATATATATATATAATATATATATATATATATATATACGAGTTGAATACATGTAAAATTGAGCATACTTGTTTGGTCTGTTGTTTAAGGGTTGGATAGAGAAAGGTGGATACTGTGTAGGAAAGTGTGTAGCTCGAGCCATCTTCAGTGGAGGAGGCATGCGACGAGAGAGTTCAGAAGATCAGTGTTTGTTGAATAAAGAAAGTATAGAGAGAATGACACAACAATTCGACTGGCAGAAAGAAACTAGAGAGAATTAATGAGAGCATAAGTTAAGAAGAAAAGCCCTAGATTTTGCCTTTTCAAGGAAAGCTATATGAGAGGACTATTCCAGATGTGTGACGCATACTACATAAAGGGGCGAAAAATACCCCTATAAAGAGCAAGCAACTCGTCTAGTGTGCCAAAATTACGTAGGCGTCTCAGACCACCCAACCTCTTGGAAGCTTGTTTAGATACAGAAGTAATGTGTTCCTTCTAAGAAAGATCACGAAAAAAGAAACACTGAGAAAATTCAGGACGGACAAAGGTTTAAGTTGTGTTTGAAGATGATAAAGTTGTGTAGAAGGTTGTATCTAGTAGAAATGGAGGAATTGAAATTTTTGAAATATTTAAAACAACTTTATTTTGGATGGAGAATTGAAAGGCACGTTCTCCGACTGTATGATGAAATCTAGAAGAAAATCATTGGCGGTGGTGAACATTGAAATTACCTAATAGGATAATTTCTGAGAAAGAAGAAGAGGAATGTTTTCTGTTTTGGAGTTTAGATAGTCAAAGAATTTAAAAGTTAGTAAATTAGGAGATAGATAAACAGAACAAATGAATTTAGACGTAGAAGGGCAAAAAAGCTTTAGACACAAGGTTGAAAATTCAGAAGACTCCAGATTAGAGACACGAGAGTAAACAAAATCGTAGCGCACATATGCATAACAACCCACTTTGGTCGAAAATTGAAGATAGAGAGTAAGAGGAAACAGAAAATATATTATTATTATTATATTTTGCTATCAGAGCTCAAACACCTGAGTTTCTGTCAAGAATAAGAGGTTAAGTGTAAAAGAAGAGAGATGGTGTTCAACAAAATTGAAATTGTATTGAACACCGCGAATGTGTTCAATGAATTGATGAAAAAAATAGACCATGCGCTAAGGAAAGTCGGATGTAAAGTCTTGGTGGTAAAAACCTATATCACCTATCAATAGTATTTTTTTAGCAATGCGACTAAAAAATAACTATGTATTACAGATAGCAAGAAAATCTAAATTTTATGATCAGTGAATATGTTCAATCTTGTTTCACCCTTCATGAGTTCAGTAAAAAAAATTGATATCGGTATTGGTATCGGGTGGTTTAAAGTTATTGTTATCGGTATCGGTATCTGTTAAAATTTTCGTATCGCTCCATCCCTAATATATATATATATATATATATATTATATATATATATATATATATATATATATATATATTATATAATATATATATATATATATATTATATATAATATTATATATATATATATATAATATATGTGTGTGTGTGTGTGTGTGTGTGTGTGTGTATGTTTGTGTGTGTGTGCTTATGGGTAATATTTAATAAGAAACTGTTCTTATATAATTAATTACTTTTCTTCTTTCAGAATTTAAAGAACAGTATTCTGTTTAACTATATTATAAATTTTAGAGCAATTGCAATTCAAATTATCTACAATATCTCTCTGCAGCATTATCTACGTTAACATATATATTATATATATATATATATATATATATATATATATATATATATATATATATAATATATATATATATATATATATATATCCAACACCAAACTTTTCAAAGAATATATCTTTATATATTATTTTCCTTTCATCTACTTTCAATCTCAGCAACACAAAGTATCTACATTTCAAAATTTTTAGTTTATCTTTCCGTACTAAAATAGTCTACAATAATTTCTCCGATAATTTAAAGGCAATTTTCCTTTCTATTCATGTATTTGAATTTCTTCTTATGTCAAGCTCAGAATTATTTACATTTTGCTTGTCAGTTCTTGGGTTTATCGATGCGTGGACGAATGCGGATTTGTTGATGCTGAATTTTGTTTAGGCACTCAACCAGATATAACGGAAGTTCTTGTTAACCATATCAGTAAGTAAATTATGTCTTAAAACAATTTCCATTTATATATATATATATATATATATATATATATATATATATATATATATATATATATATATATATATATATATATATATATATATATATATATTATATATATATATATATTATTATATATATATATATATATATATATATATATATATATATATATATATATATATATATATATATATATATATATATATATATATATATATATATATATATATATATATATATATATATATATATATATATATATATATATATATATATATATA
>SEYY01016003.1:92500-95000 GCA_009176605.1 Armadillidium nasatum
ATTATTATTATTATTATTATTATTATTATTATTAGTGTGGCTATTATTATTAATTTTGTTATTTTTATTAGTTTTATTATTATTATTATTATTATTATTATTATTATTATTATTATTATTATTATTATTATTATTATTATTATTATTATTATTATTATTTATTAAGATTTATTATTAATTTAATAAATAATAATTTAATATAATAATATAATATATATATATATATATATATATATATATATATATATATATATATATATATATATATATATATATATATATATATATATATATATATATATATATATATATATATATATATATCCTTCTGTTGGTAATACTTTTATTATTTTAAACGCAAGGACAACCATAATTTCTTGCAAAGAATATTATGCAAATGCGTTACTTTATAGCTTTGAAAGAGTAAGAGATCTCTCATTTACATTTCAGTACAGCATAACGACAATGAATAAAATAAAATACAATGAATAAAATTAAAATTATATGAATGAACAAAGACAAATTCATTCCACAACTTCAATAACCCAAATTGGCAATGATTCTTCAAAGATTTGAGAGGACACATTTTACTTAATAGTTTAATATGAAAATATATTTTCTTTTATTTTCAGTTTTTCATTATTTCTTTATTCTAAAATTTCACTTCTTTCTTTCTTTCATTTTTTTCATTATTTCTTTATTCTAATCTTTCTCTTCTTTCTTTTCATTATTTCTTTATTCTAAAATTTCTCATTCTTTCTTTCTTTCATTTTTTCATTATTTCTTAATTCTAAAATTTCTCTTCTTTCTTTCTTTCATTTTTTCATTATTTCTTTATTCTAAAATTTCTATTCTTTCTTTCTTTCTTTTCATTATACCATTAAAGTCGTTTTCTTCTTTAAATTCGTTATTCTTTCTTACATTTTAAAATCACTTCCGTCTCTGTTGTCTTGTTCGAATGAGATGTTTTTTGTTCTTATTTTACTTCCATTTACTTAAATGCGGAATTGAAAATAGCTTTATAAATTTATTATTTCAAATGAAACTCCTAAAAATAATTTATATTAAATAATTGTCTCCGATACCTTCACGCATGAATGTATAAACTTTACCAGTTCCTGAGTTATATTTTTATATTAGTTCTTTTCTTCTTGTTTAATTACTTCATTCAGACGTAGACTCGATTGAAATAGACACGATGGGGAAGGTCTGTTATTAAGTTGATAAGCATGAATGGTTTTATAATTACGTTTCATACAATTGCATTTAGATTTTAGAGCAAAATAGAGTTTATTTTCTGTACAGTGTTATTATCGCTAGAAGCAGAATTTAATATACTTTATAACATATATATGAACATTAAAAAATAAAAGTATGAAATCGATTCAATTTTAAAATAATTTTTTTTATTTTTTTTTTTTTTATTTTTTTTTATTTTTTAGTAAAGACTTATTCACTTCATGTCAACTGAATGACGTCATATCATTTTTAAGTATACCGTAATGAAGTTGTATTCACATACGAATATTCAAATGAACTTGATTTAGAATATTCCAAACCTTAATGTACTCTATGAAAAAGAATTTATTAATAATTAAAAATTTTTACTACTGGAATTATTGTATGTAGAAACGAAGTATAAACAGTGTGAGGAAAAAGGTGGCATATATCGCTAGAAGAATCATTCCTTATAATAACCATGCGTACCAGCCGCGAAAAAAAATTAAAATGTTATTTTTTAAATATTTTATGATGTTATATTTTTGGTATCTAAATAGACACGGTGGGCATTAATAGGTTAACATATTAAAAATATATGTAAGCAAAATAAATCACTTAATGATTTAGAATATTCTAAACTTTAATGTACCACATGAAAACAAGTTTATTAAGATACTTTATAATCTATGTAAGAAAATAATATTAGAATATTCTAAACTGTAATGTACCCATATTTGTATGACAACCAGTTATTGGCAAGCATTTGAGATTTAAGTCACATTACGTTATAATTATTAAAGATTTTGCTGGGTTAAAAATTTAGCAGTTGACAATTAAAAAAAAATAAATTAAATGAAAAACAAGAATTTAAAATCTAAAATCATCATTGAATTACTACTAGTAAATTACTCCCTCCCCTACCCCCACCTCACCCCTTCATCCCCCCAAAAAAGGTAATTATAAAGTAATCATTCTCCGTGAATATAAAGTAGGGGAGTAAACCTAAAAAAAAAAAAGAAAGACAGATTACCTCTCTTTAGAGCAGGTGTCCTCACTAGGTTCCTTTTTTTAAAGGACTAATTAGATTAAAGTTACCCGTCAAAATAACAAATGACTTCCATTTTCTTTATTGACACATTAAGTTCACTGGAAAGAATCGGAGAGGAAAAAAAAATCTTTTTTTTTTTTATTTCTTTTTATTTTAATTTCTATTCTCTTTGTATTTTCTCATTATTATGCTTCCTTAAAGGGTAATTATTAACCAAGTTTTTAATAGCTT
>SEYY01016004.1:37500-42500 GCA_009176605.1 Armadillidium nasatum
ATATATATATATATATATATATATATATATATATATATATATATATATATATATATATATATATATATATATATATATATATAATATATTATATATAGAATTTTTTAATTGCATGTCGATAGTTAACGTAATTTTGTCCGAGAGAGAGAGAGAGAGAGAGAGAGAGAGAGAGAGAGAGAGAGAGAGAGAGAGAGAGAGAGAGAGAGAGAGAGAGAGAGAGAGAGAGAGAGAGAGAGAGAGAGAGAGAGAGAGAGAGAGAGAGAGAGAGTCGAATAATGTTGAAATGGATCGACATTAATATGTTTTTCCAAAATTACAAGTAATGCTACTTGTAAAAACCGTATGAAGTATATATATATATATATATATATATATATATATATATATATATATATATATATATATATATATATATATATATATATATATATATATATATATATATATATATATATATATATATATATATATGAACTTTTGCTGAAATATTTATTATATAAATATAATATTAATTTTTTTTTCTTTTTTTCCTGTAATTTATTAAATATTGGATTTTTCTCCTGATAAGCTACGCATTCTGTAACAAAAGTATAATAAATTTTACCCTTTATTAAACTTTTTTTTTTTTTTTTTTTTTTATCTTTTCTTAAGCAATTTTTTCAAGGTATATTTTTTAAGCTGAAATTTCAATTTGTTCTTTAATTAACTATCAAATTATGGTTATCTAATTTGTATACAAAAGAAACACATGCAAAGATACGTATTCGTATACGCACAGAAATATATATATATATATATATATATATATATATATATATAAATATATATATATATATATATATATATATATATATATAATATATATATATATATATATATATATATATATATATATATATATATATATATATATATATATATATATGCATATGCAAAACTTCCACACCAATAATGTGAAAGAACTAAACACAAATAATGATTATACAGCTAGCTCTCGATGTGTATAGTACATCTATGCAGTAGAATTTTACCCTTCAAAGACTATGAAATAAAAAAACAGTAATCTTCAACGCAGCTATTAGTTTTTTCTCTTCTTTATTTTCTTTCTTGTAATTCTCACTCACCAACTTAAAAAAAAAAAGTTAAAACATAGTGTCCTTATAATTATTTCATATGTCTAATTCATTCAAGCAGAAATTACACTTAAATGGCTATACATAAAATTATTGCTGTTAAGCAACTCCTCAAAATTTCGTTTATCATCATCAAAATGTAAGCCTTCGTCGATAAAGTTCTCAGTCACTTTATTCACAATAGATAAGATCAATCCTTGATACTACAAGCTTCAATAAAATTAAATCTGAAGATTACTATTATTGCACTTAGCAAAAGCTTCAAAAACTTGGACATTGATTTTTGGCTCTCGGATATGATATTCATACAAGTCGTCAGAATTACTGTACCACAGGTGTTGCAAACCAGAAATTGAACTCCATCACCACTTCCTCTCACAGAATGACTTTATATATAGTCAAGAAAAATCTATTATCATTTCCACTTATTAAACGATTTGCAAGGAACATCTTAATTAAGCATCTTCTGTTTGCTCTTCAACTGCACCATCTGCCAAAATTGAAAAGCTATCGAAATTTCACATCACCATTTGAATTACAAATTTTTCCTTAAAAACATATTAAATATTTCCAAGAATAGAAAATAACTCGTCATTTCAAACATAATTCTTTAACAGAAGCAATAATATTCCACCCCTCCCATCCATTTCATGCTTAAAAAGTATAATAAAATCTACAATATCCCTCTTCACATAATAACACTTCTGACATGAAACACATCCACACCAACATCACCCAATCATGCCTCAATATCCTGGAAGCCAACCCTTCAACAAAACATTCTCCCTAAACTCATCCATAAAAAAAATAAATTTTCCATGCAACAATTATAACCATAGTCAGACACAGAATAGGTCATGAACTTAGCATTCCTACCAACTTCCAGTCTTACTAACTACACTACACACTTTCTCATCCTCCAGTTCTATGCCTCAACATGCTTCTATGACCACCAAAATGACCAATATTTACTCCCAAAATCATTCAATTCTCAGTTAACACTATAACTGCTAAAATATTAGCTTTCTCGGTGATTTATGTTTTCACCTGTCGAAAGTGGTGTAAAACATGAAATCAGCATGACTCCCTAATTGGGAACGTGGCAAGGGGTCACGGTATATATATATATATATATATATATATATATGCACACGTACCTACCTACATACATACATACATAAATTATATAGTTACAATGCTTAATTGAGCTCAAAGAATCTCAAGAAACAGACCATTTCAAGAACGAGAAAAAAAAAATTTAATTGCCCCCTTGTTTCGGGTCTTTAAAACAACCACACTCACGTACACACTCACACACACACACGTTCACACACGCACGCTCACACACACACACAAACAAATTACAAAAGGGATGAAAAAAAAAGATGTCCCGAATTGGCCTGTTTAACGGTCATGGAGCTCTTTGAAATGGCAAAAAAAATATATGCAAAATATAGATGGAATATTCATAGCGTATGTTGAAGATTCACAATAAAAATTAGAGATAAATAATAAAGATTAAGGAATCAGAATAAAGATTAAAGATAAAGAATAAAGATTAAAGATATTGAACGTAATAAAGATTAAGGAATCAGAATTAAGATTAAAGATAATGAAAAAGAAGGTTAAAGATGCAGAATATAGATTCTAGATAAAAAAAAATAAAGATTGGATAAAATAAATGTTCAAAAATACAGAATAAAGATTAGAAAATTAAAGATACAGAAAGTAGCAATGAAAGAACGATGGTTGTATTTAGATGCAGATACAAAGGTTCGTTTGATACATTTGTATCTTCAATTTGCAATGAAGAGAGAGAGAGAGAGAGAGAGAGAGAGAGAGAGAGAGAGAGAGAGAGAGAGAGAGAGAGAGACAGACAGACAGACAGACAGACAGTGCCAGAGTGAAAGAAACAGTTGATAAAAAATAATAATTGTTAAAACCATTTCTTTCAAAATTTATGGTTAATAAATTCCCATCTGTTTCCATTTTTTTTAACATTTAACATTTATTATTATTCAAATATTTGGAGTTCAAATTTTACTCGTACTTTTCTTTTTCTTCTTCATGTCTCCCTAATTTTTTTTTATGCAATACTACTACTAATATTACTACTACTGCTACTACTACTATTAGTATCAGTTTCTTTCCTTTTTATGTCTTTTTGTCTTTCATTTTTCTTTTTTTTTCTTTTTTCTTCTCTTTCAATTTTTAAAATTTTCATTATTTTTTGTTTATTTTTCTTTGCCTTCTTTAATTTCTCTCTCCTTACAGTATACACAAACTAACTCTCTCTCTCTCTCTCTCTCTCTCTCTCTCTCTCTCTATCTATATATATATATATATATATATATATATATATATATATATATATATATATATATATATATATATATATATATATATATATATATATATATCTCTCCTACCCCTCCTCTCTCTCTCTCACTCCCTGCCCCTCCTCTCTCTCTCTCTCTCTCTCTCTCTCTCTGCCCCTCCTCTCTCTCTCTGGAATCTTGATAATTTTTGATTTTGTATATGGGCAATTAACTCGATTAATTTATATATGATTTGGCCATTATTTATATATATATATATATATATATATATATATATATATATATATATATATATATATATATATATATATATATATATATATATATATATATTATTGTGTATTTTATGTATGCAAATGCATTTTTTTTCTTTTCAATAATTAGCAGTCTCTCATTTAATTACGCAACGGACTTAAGCCGCGTTAAACGAATATTCTTAAATGGAACTCCTCTCTTTTCTAAATTTTAATAGGTTTTTTTGGTTAACGCGCCAACGCACACACACACATACACACACACACACACACACACACACACACACATATATATATATATATATATATATATATATATATATATATATATATATATATATATATATATATATATATATATATATATATATGTTAAAATTAAAGGAAGAACTAGCTCTTTCAAACGAAAAATAAAATCCCTCTTCAGGCTGAAATTATTATAAAAAATAATACAAGACAGGAAGAAGTGAATAAAGTTCAACTAATTGCAAAATTATATATATATATATATATATATATATATATATATATATATATATATATATATATATATATATATATATATATATATATATATATATATATATAATAAAATTAAAGGAAGAACTAGTTCTTTCTAACGAAAAATAAAATCCCTCTTCAGGCTGAAATCTATTATAAAAATAATACAAGACAGGAAGAAGTGAATAAAGTTCAACTAATTGCAAAATATTTATATATATATATATATATATATATATATATATATATATATATATATATATATATATATATATATATATATATATATATATATATATATATATATATCAAACATTTACATCTGTAGTTGTGCTTATCTGACAATATTGTTAAGCTTAAAAGCGAATTAGTATTATAAGATTTGGATTTCCTTTTTGAATTGGTCTAAGGCGTGGTCATCTTTACTAAAAGATTTAAAGAAAGAGTAGAACACTTATCTGATAGAGGGCATCACTTTCTTTAAAAGGCCAAGTACAGTTCGGGTACTAAATGAAAAAAAAGGAAAGGATATTGTTGGGTATTTTTGGGTAAAGTCGTGATACAAATAGCTAATTTAATTGATTTTGAAAGATTAAACTAAAATTAAACTAAAGTCTGGAGATAAAAACCTGTTGTTGGTTAGATTTATTTTAAATATTAAGTTTATTTGTCGAGAATGAAAGAAAATGTGATTTGTTTTTATTGGAAAATTTTTGTTGTTCTCAAATACGTGGAGAATGGAGGGTGAAGATAATTTATTTTGAAGAAATAAA
>SEYY01016004.1:60000-62500 GCA_009176605.1 Armadillidium nasatum
TTCTTCTTTTTCTTGCTATTTTTAACGCATCCAACTCTGACGACAGTCAACAATATACAAATATAATATTTATAAAAATTAATCCTATAATATATATATATATATATATATATATATATATATATATATATATATATATATATATATATATATATATATATATATATATATATATATATAATTTTAAAAAGATATTTCCCGATGAAGATGTTATGGTTCCCCCTTTCGACGGGTCGGGTGATGACCCTAGTTTTGACCCCCTCCGATACCTCCTCCACCCCCACCAGCCGAAGGTGAGAATATATATATATATATATATATATATATATATATATATATATATATATATATATATATATATATATATATATATATATATATATATATATATATATATATATATATAATAATATTATTAATTATAATATATTATTTAATTTTTTTTTTTTTTTTTTTATTTTTTTTTTTTTTTTTTTTTTTTTTTTTTTAAATGTCTAAAAAAATTTATTTATTTTATAAGCATAAATTTAATGTAGGAATAATTTATTAACTGCAAAAAATTAACGTTTATATTAATTAAATTAACATTTTTCCTAATTAATGCCTTCAAAACAAAGGATTAAGACCAGGTAAGACAATAATAATAATAATAATAATAATAATAATAATAATAATAATAATAATAATAATAATAATAATAATAATAATAATAATAATAATAATAATAATAATAAGTTATTGTTGTCATTATTATTATTCTTAATAATATTAATAATAATAATAATAATTAATAAATAATAATAATAATAATAATAATAATAATAATAATAGGTTATTGTTATTATTAATAATAATAATAATAATATTTTATACCCACGGATACAGTCTTTAATGCTGCTATTTAATATTTGATAACCGTAATGAGCTGGTACCCCACTGGGTTTGCTACACGGGCATAAGCTACAAGGAAAGAAACTCTGATCTTTCTCTATTTTAATTGGCTTTGTAAAAAAAGACTCAATCTAAAACGGCATTTAAAAAAAACAAAAAAAAAAAAAACAAAATTGATTATTTTTGCAATGCTTTTATTAATATGAAATTACTATTTGGAAACATACACACGAGTACTGTAAGTACACGAACACACACACACACACACACACACACACACACACACACACACACACACACACACACATTTAAAACGCACACTTAAAGTTTTAATAGCCTACTAGTTTCGGGTGACTTCGCAACAACCCAATCTCAAGGATCATAAAATAATGAATCAAAATAGTATAATGTAAAGAAATGTACGATATGATTTGGTGGCATAATAATAGCTTTGTAACAATCACTACAATCGTAAATATAATTATGGGAGTATGTTGTTGGAAATTCGTCTTATGTCATGAGGATGGAGGTGTGTTAGAATGCATCAAATTTATATTTACTGTGTTGTTTATGTGTTCACGATAATGAAACTCCGAACTCCTACATCGATAACAATAGCACATGTAGAGTATAGAGTTAAAAAAAAAAAAAAAAGAAACAGTCTATAAGCTTATAACTTTTATATAGTTTTGTTTTCTTTTTGTCTTTATAACTTCTCACCTCACGAGGAGGGGAAACTTTCTGGGTGGTTACTTCCTATATTATTCGCATGGTGGATTTAAACAGAAAAATTTTAACGCAGATTGATCTAGTTTTAAAACAGTATATAAAAACTGAATTTTTGTATAAGTATTTTGGAGTATCTTTATATCAACATAAGAGGTTTTATTGTACAATAAGTTTAACGTCCATGAATGAAAATGAAATTTTTTATTTTTCTTAAATTTCACTCTGGTTTTATTTTTATTTTTTTTTTATTATTTTTTATTTTTTTTATTTTTTATTTTTTATTTTTATTTTTTTATTTTTTTTTTTTTTTTTTTTTTTTTTTTTTTTTTTTTTTTTTTTTTTTTTTTTATTTTTTATTTTTATTTTTTTTAGTTTCTATTCATTTGGAGAATTATTTATCTAATTATTTATTTAATTTATGCATTATTTCTTTAATTTATTTAAATACTACGTAATAGTAATTTTACATAAAATATTTTTATGTAATATTTTATATTAATTTTATATTAATTTTATACTAATTTCATGTTATGAAACTTGGAAATGGGTTGTAAAATCTTTTTGAAGCTAGTTACTTGGTTATTAAAACTTAATAAGAATGTTTTTAATAAAAATAATAATAATAAGCGTAAAAAATTAGTTATTAACGGAGTCTATATATAAAATTTTTATAACACAAATACATGATTGATAAAGAAAGCAAATAATATTTAACATATTAACAAATATAATATATACCTAAATATATTGTCAGCGTTATGGGATCGAGCCACCAAGTAATATGCTCTAAGAAGCTTCTATGACATAATGAAGGGTTAAGGTTTGTTGGCCAAGCTTTTAAGTATGATCGTAAGTCCGCTATTCTTCAAGGAACTAAAAA
>SEYY01016004.1:87500-94713 GCA_009176605.1 Armadillidium nasatum
CTTAAACCCCTGTGAAAAGACTGGTTAGTAGGAACCTTGAAGTCAGATTCACACTCGCAATATATTCAAGCGCCACTCATGCTCCACAAATGAATGTACTTTCGGTAGAATTTACAGCTGATGACACCCTTAGAGTATAATGCAAACTAATTTCTAAATTTTGTATATAAAATTTTCCCAAATTTCAGGATCCAGGGTCCGATTCTTGAATATATTGTGCTAGTGTGAATTCATATCTAAAGGGACAAGTGGAATTTGATGTAGGTTTAATTATGACAATAATTAACATCAATTCCTACTTTTCCCTTCCAAGTTCTTTTCTCCGGGGTTGTTGACCATTACTGTCTTTTACATATTTTTTTTTTTTTTTGGCTTACATTTAATATAAAATACCAACTTGAATGTATTTATAATTGACTAATTTTAGAAAGAAAATAATAAAACGAATTCTATCATCATTTACTATGTATTTATTTCTAAGGCTACAAAAAATAATGAAAAAAAAAACTCAATTTTTCACTAATTCTTAATTTTTTTTTATTGTTTTTTCTTTATCATTTTATAACTCTAATTATTAAATTTATATATAAATTATTTGTTTATATTAACCTATTTAATTATAATGTGTAGTATAACGATACTACTATAATTATTAATGTATTATGTTTAAAATCTGACACAGAACTTCTATACTGAAACAAATCTATACCCATTTACATATTTATATATTTATCTATACCCATTTATATAAAAAAACAACTTGGGAGGTGTGAAGAAATTCTGAAAGTTTTTCAAAACACTTCACCTTTTAGATACTTCTTCAGTAAGAAAAACAATGTGAGCTTTTTAAGAGTGATCATGAGAAAAAGAAAAACCAAGAATATTCTGGACAGACGAGGACATGAGAAATAAGTTTTCAAAGATGTTACAGTTGTAATGAAGGAAGTGAATTTTTGAGGCGCTGAAAACAACCATATTTTTTCTGCCATAATTAGAAATTCAGAAAAATCATACGCTAAAGCCACAGGCCAACCATCTAGCAATTAGTAATCTTCTTTAGGAAGAGACTTCTTTCATAAATGAATGGAATAATAAAGGTTGGAATTTTCAGCATAAGAGTGGAAAGGTGAAGAAGTAATAGATAAGAAATTATTAATGAAAAATAGAAAAAAAATCAGGAAAAAGACAGAGCCTTGAGTAACAATAAGACCATTACTGACATATTCAAAGGTAAACAGTGGCCCTCTACAATAAATGTTGTAGAACAACTGGAAACGAATTCAGATAGAAGGTTACAGAGAGGACGATAGATAACAAAAATGGAAGATCAGAAATCAAAGCTACCCACTCCTATGTCGATATCTCCAACTCTTCATAACCCCTTTCAATTTGATAACCCCTTTCAATTTGAAAAACGCCCCAACCAAAACAGTTAATTGACGTAAGGAGGGTGGCCGTGGAGAACCTGATCTTTCTCGTATTTCAAATTGGAGCAGATAAAACATGGTCTTTTTCAAAGTATCAAAAACTTAGTTCCTTCATCTCTCTACTGCACACAACCTCCACACAACTATGATATCTTCTTCGAAAGCGCATTCAGACCTTCGTCTGTCCTTAATATTCTCGGTATTTCTTTTTCTCGTGATTTTTCTTGGAAGGATTACATCACTTCTCTTTCTACACAAGCTCCTAAGAGGTTGGGTGTTCTGAAGCGCCTTCAAAATTTTTTCCCGCCATCCCAGATGCTTGTTCCTTATAGGAGTATTGTTTGCCTCTGAATAGAGTACGCCTCACGCATCTGGGATGGTTTCACTCATACTGCTCTTCTGGAAAAGGTGGACTCTACGGCTTTTCGTCTTATTAACTCTTTCGCTCTCACTAACTCTCTGCAGTCTCTTTCGGGCAGTCATATTTTTGTGTCACTCTCTTTATACTATCGCTATTACAACGAACACTGCACTCCTGAACTCTCCAGTAGCATACATACCTCCTCCTCTGAGAAGGGCTAGTACAACACACCTTTCAACACAATCTCATATATATATATATAATATATATATATATATATATATATATATATATATATATATATATATATATATATATATATATAATATATATATATATATATATATATATATATATATATATATATATATATATATATATATATATATATATATATATATATATATATATATATATATACAAATTGCAAACCGGGAGAGTGACTGACTCACGTACTTGAGGGAGCAGTTTTGATCTCCCTTCCTGATCCTAAGTATGCAATAATTCTGACGTTTCTGAAGCGTCTAAGAACTGCAACGTGGTCGATCATTGTCATGATGCAGGAGGAAAATCGTACTGTTTGATCTAATTCGACAGATGCGGCTCTTGAGAGTTTCACAATAACGATCAGAGTTTACAGTCGTGCCCCTTGCCAGGTATTCCTAAAAGACGAGGCCAACCACATCTCAGAATACGAGAGTTTATCAGCCGAGGGTTTAGTCTTAAGTTTTCGTACGTTAGGTGAGCTTGCGTGTTTGAATTCCGTAGAGGCCTGTTTTCCTTCTGGATAGTAGTGGTAGACCTATGTTTCATCTCCTGTTACAATGTTTTGAAGAAATTCTATACGCCTTCGGCATGCAAAAATTAAATTACTGCACGTTGCTTCAACAAAGAATCACTATTAGCTTCCATTTTTCTATCACTGCACAACAATAAAATAAAAAGTAAAACACTAAAACGAAGGTAACAATAGGATTAAAAAATACATAACAGAGCGGAGAGTTAAAAAGTTGAGTGTGACGTTTCGGAGAAGTTACCTTTCTCCCTCTTTAGACAAAACTGGAAAAATAAACTGCGAAAGCAAACAAAAAACCTATTTGTTGTCAAAAATATGAAAACTACCAATCCAAAAAGAAGCGAAAATTATATAAAAATTGTAAGTAAAAATTGTTTAAAAATTATTTTTAAATATCCTGTCAAAAATGTGTCCAATTCAAAAAATCTGGAGGAAATATTGAAATTCTGTAAAGTTTTTATGAAAAATGATTTCACCAATCTATTTAGATTTTTCGATTTTGATGAGAAAATAAATTTGGCATTATCCCAATTTATTTTATGTTGACGTGTAATATGCAAGAAAATTTGCATGCTTATATTGTATCTTTTATGCTTGAGTGTATATATATATATATATATATATATTATATATATATATATATATATATATATATTATTATATATATATATATATATATATATATATATATAATATATATATATATATATATATATATATATATATATATATATATATATATATATATATATATATATATATATATATATATATATATATATATATATATATATATATATATATGATAAATAAATATAGAAAATACTAATTAATAAGGAATTTTTTGAAAATTTGAAAGCTACAATTACCCTTTAAACTTGCTAGTAGTTTTATAAAAGTTACAAGATCATTCACAATACACTCAATAATTTATGAAATAATAAATTTTCGACGTTGTAAATTCACACGCAAGAAAAAGATTTAAACTTTTAGTACGTTTGAATTTAAATTTTGGGTGGTATAATAATCGTAAAAACTGTAAATGTAAATATTAAAAAAGTTAAATTTTTTTACATACCTGTGTAGATGTTATTTTCACTAAAGTAATTAACTCTGAGGTTAATAGGCCTACACATTGCTTGTCACTTTTAGTAGAAGTTGTAAATTGGTCGGAAATTTTCTTTCAACTATCGATAGACTACATAAAAATTTCTTCTCTGTACCAGATATAAACACAGCTTTATTGGATGTGATTTAAAATCCCATAATACAAAGAAAAAAATATATATAAATCAACAAGAACACAATAACACTACCTCAGCGAAATAGAAGCTACCGAAACTGAAAATTCTCACATCCTACCGACTCTAGGCTTGGCGTTGCCTTAGGTCTTATATTTCTTTCACCTTTTTACACGACTAGATAAAAGCGCCATTGTACCGTTTTGGACGGTCTAATTCGAACCTAGGTATACTTTTTTCTAATAACGAAACAAAGATAAATTCGAATACGTAGACTCGTGTAATAGGTATATATTTTAAGCAACGATAAAGTTGTTACTTTTCCCCAAGGTTTCAAAACTTCATGATCGGAGAAGGGGGAAGTGGAAGTTGGAAAACTAGATTCAAAAATATAGATAAAAATTAGTAAGTTACAAATATTTAATTTTGTTTCATCTCCCTCCCTATCTTCCGTTTCTTACAAAACACGAAATTCCCTGTTTGAAAAGGAAAAAAAAATTTGTTTTTTATTTTGATCGTGAAAGTCATTATAATAAAATTTATATATAAATATTCTCAAGTTAATTAACGGGGCTCTCTAACGGGTTTAAGGTTAATTAAACGAATAATTTGTACAAATTTATGTTTATTTGCAGCGGGCCACACGAGAATAATATATATATATATATATATATATATATATATATATATATATATATATATATATATATATATATATATATATATATATATATATATATATATATATTATATATATATATATATATATATGGAGTCTAGGGCTTTTCGTCTTATCAAACTCTTCTGCTCTCACAAATTTTCTCTTTCTGCCCGCCGAACTGCTGCGTCACTCTTTCTCTACTGTCGCTATTACAATGGACACTGCTCTTCTGAACTCTCTCGTCGCATACCTCCTCCATTGAGAAGTCTGGAACACACTCCCTTCATCTATTTTTCCAACTTAATATGACTTACACACCTTTAAACACCGTATATCAGGACATGTCGGCCTTTTAAATTGATCTGGTTTCTGACCTGTTCCCCAAACTTTGGTGGTAATTTAGTAGGCCTACGGTTTTTGGACACCGGAGTTATATATATATATATATATATATATTATATATATATATATATATATATATTATATATATATATATATATATATATATATATATATATATATATATATATATATATATATATATATATATATATATATATATATATATATATATGAGAGAGAAAAATTTCTTGGTGTAACGTAGAAATAAATTTAGTCGGATTCTGGGATGAAACAAAAACATATTCTATTTTAAAGACCAAGGTAATACCTGAAAGTTGCGTAGCTGCAGCAGATAGCACGAAAACATGCATAGTTAAATCAAAGATAAAGAGTTTTATTGAAAGGAAAGACAATGTAATATACATTCCCAAGTCAGCAGTTGCTTGCTCTGTGTACTCAGCGGGACCTTATTGCCGAGGCAATGCCATTCCAAAGGAAATCAAAGAAGTATGATCACCAGTCCAAAGAGTTTGAACACCTGTGTCAAAACATTTCTTCTAAGTAGGTAAAGATTTTCTTGAGGACTTAAATGGTGGAACAGGATATAGAGATAAGGTGATAAAAAGTATGTAGAGGCGCAAAAAAATGAATGGTATATGAAAACGCATTAGAAGGTCAGGAATGCTGGATTCATCTCCGAGACCGTGAGGTACATAGGTAGGATTATGCAGAATCAGTTCAATATTATTCTGGATGGAGAAATGGAAAGCAAGTTCCCTGGCCGTGTCTTGAAAACTAGAAGGAAACCATACGCTGTGGTGAACACTAAAAACACGTAAAGATTTGATAAATAGAAAAAGTGCTCTATTTTGAAGTTTAGAGCCAATGGACAACGTTGTTCAGAGGAATGTTCCAGCACAACCTAACATTCTGTATGCTCAGTGGTAAGTAGGTGTTGGGAAGAAGGGGGTACATACTCCAGTTCAATAAGCACCTAAGACCATTATTACTACTTACAGTTTCCTATTTCCAAAAGTAAACTTTAATTGGTTAGGGAAATAAAAGAACATCTTATTATAAAATTTTTAGTAATAACAATTTAAAAATGAACTTAAAAACCTCATTAGTTTAACACAACCTCAAAATAAAAACTAATACTGGGAGTTGCAACCAAGGCTGCTGAAAAAAAAATAATAATAAAAAAATAACAGATTTCAAATTTTAATTTTCCAATTCCAGCTCAACAACTCTCTCGAGATTTTTCGAAACTACTTCGACTATGTTCTTTTCCATTCGATTTCTGTAATTTTTCATTATTTTGCATGTAAGTTGTTAGGTATTTACCCATTACCTAACCTAAAACCTTTTCTGTATTACGAGGACCTGACTATTTTTAAAATTAAAATTATAAAAGAAACGATACAAAAAAGCAAATATTTCTACCAATTTGTGATTGAAAATTAAAAATTCAGCAATTCAAAAAAAAATTTTTTTTTTTTGTACTTTAAAACTCAGTATTCAAAATTAAATTTGAAGATATGTAAAATTATTGAAATTTAATAGATTTAATAGAAAATATAAAATAAATATTAAGTAATAAAAATTTAAGTAGCTTCTTCCTATATTGAAATGAATATATTTTACTTGTATCTTAAGTATTTACGAAATATTTTTAAAAAAATAAAAAAAAAAAAAAAAAAAAAAAAAATTTTTTTTTTTTTTTTTTTTTATAAAAATTTCGGTTTTTGTTTTTTTTGTTTTTTTTTTTATAAATATATCTAGTTTTGTTCTTAAAAACTATAACAATTTCAAAACATTAAAAAAAAATACAAGAATTTTTATTCCCCTTGGATTATATAATATATATATATATTATATATATATATATATATATATATATATATATATATATATATATATATATATATATATATATATATATATATATATATATATATATATATATATATATATATATATATATATATATATATATATATATATATATATATAATATATATATATATATATATATATATATATATTATATATATATATATATATATATATATATATATATATATATATATATATATATATATACTCAGCAGCCATGTTTACATCTATTATCACACTCAAAAATAAAATCTAATTCAAGATCATAAAGGTAAAGTCACTGAAGTTTTCTATCTGACTGTAAAACCTTTCACTTTATTAATTTATTTTAAAAAAAAGAATAAGATTCTAGTTTTCTTACATTACATAAAAAAATTTTTTTACCACCTCACAGGAACAGAACATTAATTGTGAATTAAAGAAAAATTAAATTTCCATTATTAAATTACAAAATAACTTTAACAATGTCCATTCAATGATAGACAATAC
>SEYY01016005.1:0-5000 GCA_009176605.1 Armadillidium nasatum
TTTTACAATTGTTGAAATGGATTCTTTTAAATGTGACTCTTTCTCAATTTCATCAGCGTATGACTGAAATATTTCTATTAATTCTGACATTTTGAGTTTTAATTGATACCCTGTAAAGTAAATAAAATAGAAAAATAGTTCAGGCTTCAAAATTAAACAAGTCCTGTATCTAAACAGACAAAAAAAAAAATCTTTTAATTTCTAATAAGATTTTGCAAGTAAGGTATATACTGTACATTTTTATTATTAATTCACAAATTTATTACTAACAATCATTCTCTACTTTATTTAACTTCAAAAACCTTATGGTTTTATTAATCATCATTAAACTTATTTTAAAGAAGAGACTGAGGAATTTTAATCACATAAAAAGACTAAACAGAAAAAATCTTTGTAATTCTTGTAATCATATGAAGATACCTTCATATAGTTACTAAAAGTTATAGTCTGCAAATTCATAGAGCCTTCAAAAATTACCTGTACCAAGAATGTCATAGTCTGGAATTATAAGGAACATATAAACCATTAAGAGGTTCTCAACCATCTCAATTTTTCAGGAAGCAGGTTAAAAAACAAAAAAAATTAAAATAAAACTAAAGAAAATAACAGTGTAATTTGGTAAATTGAATTAAAAACCATCCCTTTACTAAGTGTTTAAACTTCTCATTTTTTTTTTTTTTTTTTCAGGAAATTAGTTATATAATTGTTGTAAGAACCGTAATCTAGATTTTCTTGACATTTTTTTGTTGTTGTGGGCCCAGATTTTTCCTAATGTACATAAATATTTTGAATGAGAAATTAAGTGAAGGGTTTCAAAGTTTTCTGATGATACTAAATTAGTAACTTTTGTTGGGAATCTTTAAGAAAAAAGGAAAAAAATCTGAACATTGCTCTCTACACCTTCACATTGGTAATTCTAACAAAAATTTTAAGTAAGTATGACAAATGGAAAAAAAAATGTGGATTATGCTGTTCAGTTTTTGAAATTTCAAATTGAAGACTCTAAAATTTTCCGACATTATATGCTGACAGAGAACTTTACCAGTGGAATGAGTGCTGCAAAATGGTGGCAGGTGGTTCACAAAAGGGCCACAAAATATGGAAAATTTTCACCAGATTTTTGCCAATTGGCTATCACTCTGCACTCTCTGCGGGTGTGGAGAGACTGTTCTCAACTTATGGCCTTATACATAACAAATTGAGAAACAAAAAAGACAATGAAAAGGCCGAAAAATTAGTTAAATGTTACAGAATGTTGAAATCCAAGGATGAACATGATTGGTGAATTGTGATTTTCATATTGTGTTAGATACTAAATTAGTCTTTATTCTTAAACTAAGGTAGGCTATTTAGTAATTAAAGTATTAAAGCATAAAACTGCATAAAAATAAGTTTGCAGGTTTTATTTATCCTTCCCTTTGTGTGTGTCAAGACTTCAAGAGACAGAAATTCACTTATTTTTTTTATTAATATCAGCTAAATCAAGTAGCAAAAACCCGCTTCACAGCAAAGTGGGTTTTTGGTTGCCCAAAAACCCAGCCCAGTAGGTTTTACAAGGGTTATCTAGGCAGTGGGCTTTTCCAATCCTGCATACAGGCCAACTACCGTATTATTATATATATATATATATATATATATATATATATATTGAAGCGAAATTTCATTGTTTCTTCCTTCTCCCCCCCAGAAAGTGGAAATAAAATAATAAGGAAATTGTAAAAGACATTGAGTTTATATAATTATATGGTAATAAAGTCGATGAAATAAATATAGTAACAGGAAAAGAAGAAGTCATTAAAGTGGATAGAACCCAAGATCATCGAGGGAGATTCATCTCACATATTGTTGGCCCTTATCTAGGGTAAGCTACAACTTGAATAAGTTTGTTAGGGAATAGTGATTTTATTAGCATGAATTGGATAATATTTTTGAATGAAGTATAACTTGAATAAGTTTATCTAAATTGAAATTGTAAATTAATCTGATTAAATCTATAAAAATTAAAGAAAAAGTAAAATTAACTTCAATCAATTATAGTCTAAGCTTATTAAGTGTATAAGTAATAAACTGTCATTTTAAATTTGCTTATAAAAAAAAAAAGAATTTTATAGAATATATTAACTTAGTTCAGGGAACAAATAAATTGGAATTGGAGTAATGTTCTTGTCTGCTTTATTTTTTTATATAGGGAGCAAGTTCTGGAACACAATTTTGGACTACAAAGCCGATAGATCAACTCAATTGTGAGGGATCAGACTCAGAACTATATAACAACGAGTTTCTTTAAAGAATCCTCGAAGGATTACCAGTGTAATAGAACTATCAGTGTTCATAACAACAGATAAGAATCAATATTCTTCTTAAGAATGAACACCTCCAAGGTAAATTAACATTTCCTTTGTTGTAAATTTAAAGATATATATATAATAAGTAAAGAAGGACGTAAATAATTATTGGCAACCAGAGTTGTCCAAATTTTTTATGGTAAAGTCCATAAATTGGATTGAAAGAAAAGGGATACTGAAATTGAATTTATTTACTATATCATTAACATATAGTCATTGAGTATCTTTATTGTCCTAAAACTATCGTGTGAAATCTCATATTTGTGTATTTAATTTACAAATTTGGGAGGATATGAGAAATTCAATTAATTGATAATAAAGACTATTGTTGTCATTTTTTTTGTTTTGTGTTATAACTTTTCTTTACTGAATATTTATTAGTTAACGAATTTAAAACCTTCTTATACTTCCTTATTTATCTATTAAGTTTTTTTTATTGTTATTCTTTATTGAACTATATTATTTTCCGGATTTATCTAAAATTATCATCTATTAAATTCATTATCATCTATTAGATTCATTTAATTGCGCTATATCCATCAGCTAAAATTCTTAAGTGTAGTTACGTTATTGGTTGCATAAGTAGAAGTTTTTATTTGTGTTATTTAATTAGTAGAGGCCTCTATAAATATACAATAACTTGTTAGGTATATATATATATATATATATATATATATATATATATATATATATATATATATATATATATATATATATATATATATATATATATATATATATATATATATATATATATATATGTTTATAAAGTGGTTGATGATGGAATAAATATTTTTTTTCATTCTTATTTTTTATACATCTTGTTTTCTTCATTTTTTGAACAGGTTTTTTTTTCTGGTAACACAAATCAAATAATTGAGGTCGCGGAATTGGTGAGTACTTTTTACAGTTGTTTTGCTTTGATGAGTTTCCTTTTTCTAATTGGTATTAAAATTCTCCACCCAGTAGCAGAGCTGGTCCCTTTGAGCGGATACATTTATTCAATTCCTGGAGGAACAAAACAGTCCTTGAGCTCTATCTAGACAACATAAAGGACGCTTTGAAGGTTGCCAAGGATCGCTTAGAAGGCGAAATCTACCGAAGACAATTGTTGGCACCTCTCATGTAAGTGAAACTTCCTTACAATATATATATATATATATATATATATATATATATATATATATATATATATATATATATATATATATATATATATATATATATATATATATATATATATATATATATATATATAGCGTAATATATAGGCCTATATGTCATAGCAATGTTCCATCAATCAGTTAGGCCTGTATCACATAGCAAACTTCAGTCATTCAGGTTATGATAAGTCGAACTAAGTACATAGAAAACTAAGTAGTAGTATTATTATTAATAATAAAAAAATAAAAATAATAATAATAATAATAATAATAATAATAATAATAATAGGCATAAATGGAATGAAAACTAAATAATTTTAAAAAATTTGCATTGCTATATAGATATTTCCATATATCGAAGATTGTATAAAATAGATAATAAAGTCTATGATTTCCGTACATTGCAGAAAAATAATAGAACAGTCGAAGGACAAATATGGCAACCTGGTATTCAATTGGTTTTGCTATATTTGTACAAATGAAGGCCAGTCGAAGAACAGTTGCTTCACCATTTGGAGTAAAAATATCAGTTTTTTCTTTTTTTTAATAGTTTATTTTATTATGCATTTTATATTACTCTTCCATGAAAGAAAATTATGTGTAGAATGAATTTAAACATATTTTGACTTTATATTTTCAATATAATGAAAAATAAAGAGAATTGTGCCTGATTGAATTATTACCATTTTTTTTTTTTAGTAGGTAAAGCCTTTTTATTGGTAGTTAGTTTTTGTTAGGTTGTCTATTTGCTGCCTGTTAGTTATAATTTTACCTTTTAAGTCCAGGTTAGGTTAAGTTGAATATGTTAGATCTAACTAGTTCAATAACTGGACTTGAAAGGTAAAAGTACACATAAGGGTCAACAAATAGACCTAACCTAACAAACCAATATGCTATGTTATATACCGTATATATATATATATATATATATATATATATATATATATATATATATATATATATATATATATATATATATATATATATATATATATATATATATATATATTTTTTATAGCAAAAATACTCCTATAACCATGTACTAAAAATTCGTAGGGTATGTTAATTTCAAATCCCTATGTGTAGTTCCAGTCGAACTCGAACTCGCAATGTAAATGTGCTACTAGTTTCAGCATAGGAACATACACAGGAAAATAGGAGACAGAAGCCACAAGGGCCTATCGAGACTGACCCAGTCCAAACAAATAACAATACTAATACATTCACAAAAGACTAGGTGTATCCCATCCCTAGTTATCAGTTCATTCATGCAATGATAAAAGTAAAACTAAGCTCAATTATACATGCAATATTCAATTGAACCATCACCCACTAAAAAAATAACTGTCATTATTAGGCTTAGTCATAGGTTGATCTGTTGATCTAAAAATTCATATATACCAGCCAATTTGGCTTAGTCAAGTTATTTTCTGGTCTCGTACAAAAAAAAAAATCGTCTACTATAAAGCAGTCAATTACCATATACTCATAT
>SEYY01016005.1:7500-12500 GCA_009176605.1 Armadillidium nasatum
AAGCTTACTGATCACCTCTCTTAAAATAAACATTACTATTTATTGTTTCTAAGTTAGTTTTATTCCTGGATTCTAACCATTGCTCCTACACTTTTAAATTACTACTTAAAATCACTCCGAAATCTTTTTCTTCATCCATTGATTCTGAGAGTTCTCTATACACTTTACAATTTAAGTTCTTGATGAAGGGGTGGCAACTTATAGAGCATGCGCCAAACGTGACGCATTGAATTATTACAAGTGGAGTAAAGCATCCTTTTTAATTAAGAGCGGTCAATTTTTTAAAAGTTTTACAATTAACATTTTGTATGGTACGATGTACGTAGTGATCAATTTGTTCTTTTTCAACATTTAGTCCTAGTTTTTTGTACTTTTGTTTAAATCTTTTAGCGCAGAATGTGATAAGACGTCAAGTGTGAAAATACTTCGGCATAACAAAAGACAATCGTGAAAAAATAAAAAATGACTCATGGTATGTAAAAGGATGGCTACCAGTTTTAATGGAATAACTCGGGAAGAAGCATGTACTTAGTTCATTTGCCACTTTTCAGCTCAACAAAGTTTATGTAAATCATGTTGAACCCTAATTTCGTTTAATATGTAGGCCAACTTACGTGTCATTATAAAACATTTTTCACAAAATAATTGTCTATTTTGAAAGAATTCATGTTAGAAATGGTATTCAAATCATATATTTTTGCTTTTGAATGTCCAAATATTCCATTTTTATTTACGTTAAAGTAGTATTTTAAGAAAATATCAAATATAATAATTTACAAACTCTTTCTAATATTTTAAAGTATAACATGACGCTGTTAAAGTTTAGACAAACTTTCATTTTACTTTTAAAAATTATTTTAAGACAGTTATAAAAATATAAAATCAATTAAAAAAGTTTCTCTCTCATTCGAGCCATTTTACAAATATTAAAAGGAATTTTAAACCCATTTTAAAAGGTAGAAGCAATTCAACACAACAAAATCCACATCCTAAATACAAACTACTATTAAATATTAGAATCCCTTATTGGTATAATAATAATAATAACTGGGGATAATAAATCCAGTGTAAGAATTTAATCCATTATATTTAAAATTAATCCACCACCAAACGGAGACTCAAATATAAAAGCTAACAGGTAACATCAAAAAATTTATTTACAAATGGAATGTTTTATTACAAAGTATCACAAAAATATAAGAAAAAAAATATATTATATATATATATATATATATATATATATATATATATATATATATATATATATATATATATATATATATATATATATATATATATATATATATATATATATATATATATATATATATATATATATATATATATATATATATATATCACAACAAAATATGGAATGCATGTTCATAAAATAGGTATTATATAACAATTTTTAATAAGTATTGGAATGTCTAAATGAAGAAAGAAAAAAAAAACAATGTCATAAAGCATTTAAGTTCAAATGAAACAATTTTTTTAACATTATTAAGTTAAACAAAAGGAACTCGACATACATGTTATAAACAAATGAATTTTTAAACAAGTTTACATTAACAATTTTTTAACATTATTAAAATAAAAAGGTGTAAAGACTTGGGGACCTAATTCTTCAAAAATAATAATAATAATAATAACAGCATTGCCAATAAATGAGCCTGATCAAAAGTTAACAAAAATTCTTTTTTTGAGAATAACGAAACTGAAATCGGGTTCTTCAGAATAAAGAACTGGGTTAGAATAAATTAATACCACCAACGCACCACAGACAACAACTTTAAAATCACTTACATCTCTGCCTACAAGCAGTTTATTACTTGATGTGCACCTCCCTTATCTCCAGATTCCCTCAATTATTTCAAACAAGGATGAATAAATGATTGCCTACAACAATTTCACCATTTTTTTTTAAATAGATAAAATGGGGAATACCAACTTTCTATTGGAGATTTAAACCTTTTATTTTTTCTACCGTTGGATTGATATCCTTAATCATTTTTAAATTTAATTTATATATATATATATATATATATATATATATATATATATATATATATATATATATATATATATATATATATATATATATATATATATATATATATATATATATATATATGCACACACAAAATAAGATCACGAGTGATAAATAAACTTGAATCTAAGAAACCCATTTTCCACCCTTCTCAAAAGTTAAATCACAGCTTTCAATTTAAAGTAAAATCTAGTTAGAAGATTTTTTTTTACAGCATTATCTTTTTAAAAGAGGAACAAATAATAATAATAATAATAATAATAATAATAATAATAAAGAGCTTCATGAACAATCATTACAAAGTAAATCAATTTTTTAAGTTTCAGTGAGTCTCTTTGAGGAAATGTGAGAGTAGTGAGAGAACTCTCAATATTTCCTTATAAGTGCCCAAGGAAAGGGAAAGTTTGTAAAAGTATTACAAAATACAAATATATAATAATACTCTAACATCGAAAAGTAACACCATTAAAGAAAGAATTAAGAATAAGGTACATTACACGCAGAAATGCCTTCATGGTACATTATTTTAATAATAATGATAATAATAATAAAATAATAATGATAAAAATAATAATAATAATATCTTTGGGTCATTATAATTTGAGCTGTGGTAACATTAACTTAATAAACTATAACAATTTTTTTTAAATTTAAAGGTAATCTCCATTACTAAACATTAGTAAATAATAATAATAATAATAATAATATTTACACAAACAACCAAAAGCAGCCAAGCACGAACGTGAGTCACAAACATCAAACTTATTAACCTTTACACTAAACTGATAATTTTTTTAATATATATATATATATATATATATATATATATATATATATATATATATATATATATATATATATATATATATATATATATATATATATATATATATATATATATATATATATATATATATATATATATATATATAATATATGTTTATTTAGTTAACCAATAATAATAATAATAATAATAAATAATTCGAACATACGTGGGCTTCCTTTTTAATAATTAATCCAACTGAACGCTGAGGGCATAAAATCACAGACATAGTAAACTCATATTCCTAATGCCTAAACACTAACAATTATCGAATTTGGCAAAACGTTTAACTTTATGTAAATCTATTAAAACCTCAAATTCAAATCAATGCTCAAACTTGTACAGTTCTTTTTCCAATAATATCAAAAAATTCAGGCTCGATTTTCCCTCTTTGAAATCTGATACAGACTGACAAACTATAGAGAAACTTCTCTCTAAAACAAATGGTCAGAAACTTTTATTACGCAAATGGACGGCAACATATCTAAATATAAGTTATTAAGCTATTACGCTTTTTAGACTCACAATGATTATAAGTGGTACATATTTTTAAAAGGAAACGGTTTTTAATACGAGTTAGGCCAATGAAAACAATGAACCAATTATTTTAAAACGATGTATATTAATCCTATTTTTTTTTACTTTTTTATTTCAAAAAGTAAATTTCACTGAATTTTCCCCTACCATTGATCTAAGGCAATACCTACCTACATTACGTACTTAAAGCCACATTGTTCAAACAATTTATATTAATTTATTTTTTTGTTTTTTATCTTTTTTTCTTGACTAATAAATACTTGCAATAATAATAATAATTCTCCAACTGCTAATAATATGAACACTATTAATGCACGACTCTTTTTAATAACCATAATGAAAACTCTTTTTGGCACACAATATATTTTAAAATATTTTGTTTTGAAAAAAAAAGAAAAGAAAAAAAAAAGGAAACTTATGTCTTAAGAGAACTTTCAAAATGAGATTATAAAACGTTTCGTTATAAATACTTGCTTACCTCTTTGTTTATTACTTAAAAAAACTTCGTTTACATCTTAGTTAAAATTTATGGTTATAGTTTGAACGTGTCTGTTTGGGGAATCAACAGTCTTTCTTGTAACTGGGGCGTATAATGCCATAAGTGAGGAGGTGCCATTATTGCTAGTACTGACGCTACTGCTACTGGCGGCGGCATCATCAGAGTTTGAAGCAGTAGTGGTTGCAGTCGTTGAAGGCAGAATCGCAGAAGGCGACGGAACTGCGGGGAAAATATGGCCCAATGGACCTAAAGGCAACGTTGAAGATAATAATGAACTCATAGAAGAAGTCACAAAAGACGACAACGTAGATGGAGATGCTAGCGATGGAGGAGAACTCGATGCTGCGTCTCGTTCACTGTCTTGATGCTGTTGAAACTCACAAGACAGAGAGTCTTTGTCCTTATCTCGCATATGTTTATGATGAACATTTTCAACATGGCCTTTAAGATGCTCTTTTTGGGTAAACCTAAATGGAAATAATAATAATAATAAAAATAATAATAATAATAATAAGTAATAACCTATTATTCCTTTTCCTTAACAAAATTCATTAATCAAAATTCTATTACAGGCAGAAACCAGATGACAACATCAATTCAGACTTTTACTGTTACTAAGTGACATAAAAATTGAAAATATTTGTATGCACTCTTGAATGATTTTATTCTCCATCACTTTGGAACATATTCAAAAGAATTCGACAAGTCAAGTAATTCATTTTCAAAACCAACTATTTTTTTTATTTTTATTTTTAAATATTTTATACGAAGCGAATGTACAAAATATTTAAACTGAATTACTTTTAATTAAACTACAACTACATAAACTTCAAAAATATCAGTAATTTATTATCTAATACTTACTAATCATCCAATGAAGCGTTTAAAATAAATAAATAAATAAATAATTATATATATATATATATATATATATATATATATATATATATATATATATATATATATATATATATATATATATATATATATATATATATATATATATATATATATATATATATATATATATATATATATATAATATAATATAAAAACAAAGTTCAAACTTCTTTAACATTAAATTGGCTATT
>SEYY01016005.1:20000-22500 GCA_009176605.1 Armadillidium nasatum
TAATGTTTCATTTTATATCTAACAAAGTTAATTATAATTATTAATGAACATTATTATAATTATATAAATATATATATATATATATATATATATATATATATATATATATATATATATATATATATATATATATATATATATATATATATATAAAGATCGAGAAAAGTAAAGTATCAGTACTTAGTATAGTCATCGGAATCGGTTAAATTTACCGATACAAAACACCAATATAAAACTATTATATTGTAGTATCCACAAGCTAAGAAGTTTGGTATCGATCCATTAATTTTATATATATATATATATATATATATATATATATATATATATATATATATATATATATATATATATATATATATATATATTATTATATTAAATATATATATATTATATTATAATATATATATATATATATATATATATATATATATATATATATATATATATATATATATATATATATATATATATATATATATATATATATATATATATATATATATATATATATATATATATATATATATATATGATTCATGCTAGAGGAGGTATTGCGTGAGCGAGTGAATGAATGCGTGCGTGTGAGTGTGAGTGTGTGTGTGTTAAAAAAGCAAACATACGGCAAACTTGTACATGATACAACGTCATTCAACACGCATTCAATACGACTTTAGAAACACACATACGTTAAGAGACACACGCGCGTACACGCACACACACATGCACACGCACTGAGCCAGGTCAATTTTTCCGAATGATGGGGGTAAAAAAAAAAAAAAAATTTTTTCATGTTCGAAATCGTACGTTCGACTACGACTTAGGCTTTCCTAATGTATCGTAATTAAGTAATTATTAAATATAATTAAACAACCACTAATTTAAAAACCGATTCAAATCAATCAAATAAAAGTTTTCGAACGTTAGAACGTTAAAATAAACGACAGTTGTAATATAAGGGAATATATATATATATATATATATATATATATATATATATATATATATATATATATATATATATATATATATATATATATATATATATATATATATATATATATATATATATATATATATATATATATATATAAAACTCGGAAAGAGAAAGGCGGAGGCAGACTAAGTTAGTAAAAATATATGAATAAATCACACACGGCACTTGCGTGCGAAAACAATGTAAGTGCGTGCTTAAAGGGAAGAACCAACTTCGAACTCTTGCAAAATGGCTTCGTTTTGCGTTCTGTGGGGTAAAATCCCCCCTTTTCACGTAAGGATGTGTGGGGGGCGGGGGTAAGTGGTGTATCTTCTTTAGTTTTGATTTCTTTTATACTAGTAACCTTGATAGTATCGAAGCGTTCGGTCTTCGATGAGATATGACGCCAAAAAATAAAGAAAAAAAAAGAAAAGAAAAAAAAAAAAGAAAGCTCGTTCGTCCTCTTCTTATTAATCAGCCCAGTTCATATACTCACGACGATGCTTTCTCGCTACGTGTGATTTAAGATGCGATCTCTCCGATGCTGCGTACTGACAAAAGCTACAAGGAAATGGCCTTTCACCAGTGTGCGTTCGTATGTGCCTCTGCAAATTGTAAGGTTGATCAAAACCTTTGCCACAAATCTGACAGTAATGCCTATATCCGCCCACTCTTCCAACAGGGGGCTGTTGATGTTGCTGTTGAAGGAAGGATACCATCTCACTGCCACCCCCACTTAATACACTAGAAGACGTCAAAGTAACCGATGAAGACGAAGCCGTGACCACTTCCTCCTCCGCATACGCCTGCAACAACAAACAACACTCGTGTCACACGCCTCCACCTCCCTAATGATTTCTACTGGTATTCCAAAAAAAACCAGCGCCTACTACTAAAAATCAATTCAACCCAAAAACTATATATATATATATATATATATATATATATATATATATATATATATATATATATATATATATATATATATATATATATATATATATATATATATATATATATATATATATATATATATATATATATATATATATTATATATATATATATATATACACACACACACACAAAGGCGCATTACACATAGAGATCTTTGTGAGTATTTAATTGTTCCTATATATAAGATTCATCTTTGATCATTCAGACACACAGCATATCGATTTATTGATTTAAAATTACTTAGCACGAATTTCATTTGAATTCATTTACTTGTTATTTTAATTTATTCGTCTCAATTTTAATAAGTTGTAATACAAGAAAATCCCAATTATGATGGTGGTTGCGTTAGTCGTAGTCGTGGGTATATGGTGGTGGTGGTGGTAGTAGTAGTAGTAGTAATGGTAAGTATAATTATTAATATAATGAAAATTAGGTAATATAAAAACTGCAGCTCTACATCTTGTATGCAAATTTTCAGTCGTCCTAAAAGTTATTATTATTATTACTTTTATTATTAGTAGTAGTAGTAGGTGGGTTATTATTATTAGTAGTAGGTGATGGTATAAAC
>SEYY01016005.1:27500-42500 GCA_009176605.1 Armadillidium nasatum
AAAACATACATAACCTACGGGTTTTGGATGTGTGAAGCATTTTACGTATTAACTTCATTACTGAAAACAATGCTGGCAAAATGCAAGGATAGTGTGAAATTTGATGCCTATAAACTTTTCAATGAATATGTATGTTGCTATTCTCCTATGAAAGGTGGACAAACTGTAGTTCGACGCTAACTTTTTCATTTATTTTTAGTTTTCCTCTTTCACAATTCTGATTGTAAAACATTTTTATAATATTATGCACAACATTTTTTTTTTAAAAAAATATCCTACTTAAAATTTTGATGCTTTTTAAAAGTTTATTTCTTGCAAAATTCAATTTACCTAGTTTAAATAATGTACCCTTAACCAAATTTCCTATTAGTAGATAATAAGAAGCCTTCTATAAGAGGCAAATAATTGGTCACATTATACCAATGTGAAATAATTATCATTTCAAATTATTAACAGAAACGCAAAAGAAACTTTTAATTAATGAAAACTTTCCCTGAGGTCTTCTAAAAAATTTTTTTTATATAAATTAATATTTTCTATTCTCATGCAGAAGCTGCATATTTTTTACAGAAACTTTCATATCGCTTCGAGAAATCGTGCAAAATCTGTTCTCCGCAAAACTAAACACACTGTTCTTACCAAAGTAGGCAATAATCTTTCTGGCCCATCATTTTTTCCACTCCTTCTGATACAATGGCTCTTCCTATTTCCCATCAAAGGCTCCACAGCTCCTCACATTGGTATTGCTAATTTTTCACTGAAACGTTTGGTATAATTGCATTCAAAACTATTATCATACCATTCTTTATTTTCAATCTTGCTTTAAATCATTTATGTTTAGCATCTTAATTTCTTCTCTATGATCTTAATAATAATAACAAGCTCATGTGCGTATCCCAAAGGGATACGCATATGTTCTTGCTGAGTTAAATTTTATTATAAAATTAATAAAATTATTATTAAAATATTGTGAAGCAACACATTTATTTAAATAAAATTAATAAAATTATTATTTTTAATATAATTTTTATTATTATTATTATTTATTTAAAGAAATTTAATAAAATTATTTGGTGAAGCAACTTAATGGTGTACCGCGCAAAATGCACTTAGGCCAAAAATGAACAGAATAATAATAATAATAAACCTCTAAGTATCAACTTTGTTGACCTTTCTTTCCTTCTCGTACTGAAAAAGAGGGACTTATCTAAACCCCCTATCACCCAAGCGCTCAAAACTATCTTCTCACAAGTTTTCAAATCTTAAGAAAGAATTTGCAAACATTTTATTCTTCTAATATTACCTTACGTCGGCCAATACTGGTTTCCAAAGGAGTTCTAGAATATTTCTCTCGGATTTTTTGTCTTTTGCTCTGCATTTTGGTGAATATTTATGTGGTGGGGTATCGAAACATTTCGATTGAAGAGTGCGCAAAACTTTGATTTCAAAATTTCCTTCAATTGGTAATTATTTCTCTATTAATTTTCATTCTGGTCGCTAAAAAGGCATCCGTTGTAGATGGCCAGTTTATCATTCAAATCTTGATTTACATACTTCCAGGTTCTGTACACTGATATCAGATTTTTATTTTAAACGAAATACCATACGTCCCCTCCACCCACCCCCAAACAAAAGTATTTAAAAAAAAATCCAAATAAATAAATAAATCTCAAACTCTATTAGGTTTTATGTAAAGTTCTGAATTTTCCACCAGGCAACTATATATATATATATATATATATATATATATATATATATATATATATATATATATATATATATATATATATATATATATATATATATATATATATATATATAGTATATAAAGTACACGTTGTAAGGTGCATAAAGACACAAGATATTTTCTTTTTATTTCTTCTTAGAAACTATAAACATCTATATATACAATGACTATTCTATATATATATATATATATATATATATATATATATATATATATATATATATATATATATATATATATATATATATATATATATATATATATATATATATATATATATATATATATATAATATATATATATACAAAATTTACAAAATGCCACAATAATGATTATAACGTGGGGCCAGTTTAAATTCATTTATAAATAAACAAACTTCTTTATAATTGAACACATCCGCACCTGATAACAGTCAATGAATAAAAGCTTGCTCCAAAAATAAAAAAAATATAATATATATATATATATATATATATATATATATATATATATATATATATATATATATATATATATATATATATATATATATATATATATATATATATATATAGTCGAATAGTACTTTAGTAAAGGTATATACAGACTAATCATTTAATAAGAGTGATTGTCCCTTTGGCAACAACTGCAAGGAATGATTTCTATGTCTCCGAAGAACATGGCTCTTTATGTGGTGTTTTTGAGTCGCTCTATAGTCACAGAATGGACAACAAAATGGCCGTTCGCCAGTGTGAGCCCGAACATGGATGGAGAATTGGGAGGGCGTTTCGCAAGGTTTTCCGCAATATGGGCACGTGTAATCGGATAAAGTATTACTGCTACCGATGGTGTTCATGGTTCCCTTTGAGGAGGTAGACGAAGTGAAGTAGTCGAGACCCTCTTCTAAAACGCTTGACGATGCTGATGACGAGGGTGATAAGTAAAGTTGAGATAAAGCACAGGAGTATAAGTTCGTTGCCATTCTTCCAACGAGGTCACATGGTGCCCCCTGTCAGAGACAAAAGAGCCAATCAGCACCATGTACCTATAAATATGAATCTCGCCCTCCCAAATATTATTACCAAAAATAAATACGGCCAATGTTTTTTACAATCCATATCCTAAATAATTAAAATTAGAACTAGCATTTAGTCCCTGTCAACTTTCGATGTTGTAAGAAATGGAAAAAACACAGCCGAACTAAGTCTTCTCAAATTTCCCATTGCAAAGCTACAATTACAAAAGGTTTCAATTAAACGATTCCAAACAGGAAAAAAATCAAGAAAGCAAACCTAACAAACCAAAGTGGCTGAAGGAGAAAATAAACTTTGATAAAGAAAACAATTTGCTCTTCAGAAAACAAATACACCGTTTTTCTACAATCGTAAACTCGCATTCAAGAGAAGGAATGGTAGTGGTCTTTGTTAACAATGTTTTAATATTCCACTTTTACCGATACTAAAACATTTTTTTTGTCATAAAAGTTCAAACATTTGGTAAGCGGTTCAAATTATGTAGGAGTAAAACTAACCAAAAGGACAATTCTCTAACCTTTATGAAGGTGCGTATGATATATATATATATATATATATATATATATATATATATATATATATATATATATATATATATATATATATATATATATATATATATATATATATATATATATATATATAATATATATATATATATGGCAAACCAAACCAACACCCAAAAACATTCATTCTTCATAAATTTTGTTTAAATTATTTACATATTATATATATATATATATATATATATATATATATATATATATATATATATATATATATATATATATATATATATATATATATATATATATATATATATATATATATATATATATATATATATATATATATATATATATATATATATATATATATATATATATATATATATATATATATATATATATATATATATATATATATATATATATATATAAGCAAGACCCTGTGTTTTATCACTATTGTATGGTACACGAAATTTCAAATGATTGTTTTATATATATATATATATATATATATATATATATATATATATATATATATATATATATATATATATATATATATATATATATATATATATATATATATATATATATATATATATATATATATATATATATATATATATATATATATGCACAGTTTTATCTCCCAATTTCAGAACCGACATTGTCAATTGATTGAGATGAATTGCGTTGATATTTAATAGTATGTCTGTTGATTATGTGTGTGGTGAGATTGCCCTTCTGCGCGGCTCTAAAACCACAATGGGGACAAGCAAAAGGTTTTTCTCCGGTATGAATGCGGATGTGTCTCCGCAGAAAGGCAGGAGCGATAAACATTTTACCACAAAAACTACAAGCGTATTCTCCCGATCGTGTCCGTGTGTATAGCTCTTCGTCAGGTATTGTAAGGGGTAATGTTTCCGCGTCAGCTGTAGTGTAAGTGGAACAATATACGATATCTCCAGCTGCTCCTCTCTCCAGCCGATTCATATTGTAAGCGTCTCTGGGTAGGTCTCCATCACAGAGCCTCTTCTCAATGTCCTATAAAGGAGAGAAAAAAATTTGAAGAAAACGAAGACAGCTTCTTATTATTCAGAAGCATTTTGAAAAGTACACTTGATATACTGACTGGGTGGCTACGAATAGAAGGGCAAAACCGGCTGGCTCTCTCGATGTATCCTCGAACGGATAGAAACAACGATTATTGTTACTTTATTTATTTATTTATTTTTTGTTATAAATGTTATGAATATTTAAGATTCGTCGATTCTCCTACATTACAGCTTTTCTCAATCACGGCTAGTGAGCCTTCATTTCTATGCTTAGAGGATATATGAACTTTTAAATTTTCTTTCAGACTAGCAGCGTGGGAGCAAAAGGGACACTGAAAAGGCTTTTCACCGGTGTGGGTTCTCTCGTGCCTCTTTAGGTGAGATGGCCTGTTAAAACACTTGAAGCAATACAGGCAGAAGTATTCGCCCACTCGGCCACTCTCACCAAGTTCACAAGGAGCGTCTCCACTTCCCAAAGTTGTCGCCTCACATTTATTAGTTGTAGCGGCACTGCTAGCAGATATCCAAGAGCCATAAAGAGAAGCCTAAAGAAGAGAAACACTCGTCAGCTTTAAACGAGGCTCCGTCTGATGACACTGGATAAAAAAGCTATATCCAATGCCTACCATTTTATTTATATATATATATATATATATATATATATATATATATATATATATATATATATATATATATATATATATATATATATATATATATATATATATATATATATATATATATATATATGTAAATCGGTATGCTTTTTAAAAATATTCTTTCAAGTCGCACAAAGTTTATACATAATTGATTTCTCTATTTAATTTAAAAAAAAAAAAAAAATTTGAAAATTTAAAAATTTAAAAAATTTTTTTTTTGGCATACATACTAGTTTGAAAGATTGGGGTCAATTTACAAAATTACAACACTTGTACAAGGAATGAGGGAGGAAGTAGTAATAAGAAAATAATAAAGTTGGAAATACATTTAAAAAAATTTTTTTTAAGGCCTTTTAAAAATAAATATATTGAAATCGAGAGATAAATTATATCAAATTTATTAAGAAGTACTTTTCTTGAGGGAAGGAATCCCATTCAATTTGTGAATAAGGAAAAGATGTTTCCGAAGATGCGTCGACTGATTAGCTCGATATGGGCAAAGATGACACATGAAAGGCCTCTCACCGGTATGGATCCGCATATGGCGAGTCAGATCGCTCTTCTGAATAAAAGTCTTGCGACATTCGTAGCAACCGTGCAAAATAACAGCACCGTCCATGGATCCTCCGCTGGTATTGGCAGAAGCTTCGTGAGAAACGAAATAGTTTGACTGTTGTTGCAGCTGCTGCTGTTGATGATTCCCGTAAATGCCGCTGATGTCTGCCCCACTACCAACAAAAGTGTCAAGATACTGACGTTCTGAGTCAAAAGAATTGTCCTCAATGGTTGTTGCGGCATTCTCGAAGGGTGATAAAACGAGCTGCGCCAGTGTCTCAGGCCAAGAGCCACCTCCCTCCTACAGGAGAAACGAGGACACCACGTTACTTTTTCCATCCATTTCACATATAATTTTTACGCACTCAATCATAATAATAATATAATAATAATTATAATAACTTATTGTAAGATATAATTTTAATAATTTTTCCTTGGGGGATAAAATATCTAGTTTTTGTTTTCGTATTCTTAATATATAAACATTCATAATCAAGCAAAATGTTAGAAACTGAATATCAAAATTATATCAATAGACTCATATATATATATATATATATATATATATATATATATATATATATATATATATATATATATATATATATATATATAGATATATATATATATATATATATATATATATATATATACTAGGAAGACTAGAATTCAACACACACATTTTTATTTCCTAAAATTAATTCTTTACAATTCCATGTTATTCGCTTTCAAAATTCGAGATGAGGATGATTTTAACTGTGACTCATTGGGATGAATATTTTTGGTATGAGCTTTCAGATTGCCTTTTGTGGCTGACCTGTGTGGGCAGTACACGCAGGCGTAGGGTTTCTCGCCCGTGTGGGTGCGTAAGTGACGTTCCAGGTCAACTTTGGAGCGAAACGGTTTCGAGCAGTACGTGCAATTATAGCGAACGCTCGAAGTGCCCTTGGTGTGAGGAACAGAAGGAGAAATCATAGCGACCCCAGAAGTCGAAAGGTTGTTTGGAGGTGTTGGATCCAGGGGAATGTAAGGCTGTAGGAGACTGGTAGGCGATATGCTCCTCATATCGGAGAGACCGCCAAATGATCCTGTATGGTCCCCGTTGTTAACATCATCATCATCGTCGCCACATGAAAAATCGAGCAGAGACAGCAACTGGAGCCCCTACGAAGAAGACAGAAAACAAAGACCTCAAGTAAGTTCGTATTATTCTCGATGGTCTTCTGTATTTTTTAATTAAATTACTGCTACAAACTATTATTACTCAGGTCTTTCTCTGGGGGCTCCTCTCTGTTCTATGTGACAACTTGCATTGAATACTCGAAAACAAGGAATTTAAAAAAAAAAATTTTTTTTTTAAATCTAAGAACTAATAAGATTTTCCTCTATTTACAAAATAATAAATACGTAAAATTAAATAAATAATAATAATAATAATAATAATAATAATAATAATAATATTTAACTTATTATTTAAAGGTACATTCCTCAATTAATATTACCAGTCCCCAAAAACGAAACTATTCTTATCTTCGGATTATGGAGTACAACTTTCATAACAGAGATTCATTTTTTTCCTTATAGACAACGGATCTATTAGGATGTAAGCGCAATATATGAGCCTTAAGATTACCCTTTTGAGCTGTCGCATGACCACAATAAGGACAAGAAAATGGCTTCTCGCCTGTGTGAGTTCGTATGTGACGGTCAAGATCAGTTTTCTGATGGAAGGCCTTGGGACACAGGGTACAATGATACATAAAACTTTTCATGGAACTCGAAAGTGCTGATGGAGGAGACAATGGAGAGCTCATAGGAAGATGACCTGAGAATAGTCTTGGTTGCACATTATCACTCGCTGAAGCAGAACTAGAAGGCGAGGTAGTGTCATCCGAGGAAGGTACATTGGTGGACGATGTATCAAAACAAGTTCTTCTCCACATCTTCTGAAGATCAAGAGAACTCAGTGTCATCACATCAGGCACAATTCAATGAATTAACATCAAGAAATAATGATTTACAACACTCACTTTCAATGATTATATATATATATATATATATATATATATATATATATATATATATATATATATATATATATATATATATATATATATATATATATATATATATATATATATATATATATATATGTTAATTTTAAATATAAATTCCGACATAAGAGAATAAAATGAAAAGTCTAAAAAAGTCAAAAAGGTTAGAAATGTCAAAAAGAAATGACTGAAACTGTGAAGAGAAATTACTGCAAAAATAATTCATTGGAAAAGTGCATAAAAGAAAAATGGAAAGTGAATTTTTACGTGAAGACAAATGTTATGATTAAAGTGTCCAATAAGACGTTTATTATTCAATTGAAAGATTCATAAGCAAATATACAAGTGTTTCTATAAATCAAGTTTTTAAAGTCGTTAAAACGATTGCGTCCATTACACAAAGGACTAACCCTCCTCCATACAATTTTATTAATATTCCTATGATTCTTTGACCTAAATGAGTTCCTTGAGAGAGAGAGAGAGAGAGAGAGAGAGAGAGAGAGAGAGAGAGAGAGAGAGAGAGAGAGAGAGAGAGAGAGAAGAGAGAGAGAGAGAGAGAGAGAGAGAGAGAGAGAGAGAGAGAGAGAGAGAGAGAGAGAGAGAGAGAGAGAGAGAGAGAGAGAGAGAGAGAGAGAGAGAGAGAGAGAGAGAGAGAGAGAGAGAGAGAGAGAGAGAGAGAGAGAGAGAGAGAGAGAGAGTGTAAATATATATATATATATATATATATATATATATATATATATATATATATATATATATATATATATATATATATATATATATATATATATATATATATATATATATTATATTATTATATTTATTATATAATTATATTATTATATTATATTATATATATAATATTATTTTATTTTTTTTTTTTAAATTTTTTTTTTTAAAATTTTTTTTTTTTTTTTTTTTTTTTTTTAATTTTTATTTATTTAAAAATTTTAATTATTTAATAATATATTATATATATTATATATATATATATATATATATATATATATATATATATATATATATATATATATATATATATATATATATATATATATATATATATATATATATATATATATATATTATATATATTATAATATATTATTTTTATTTTACCGATACCATAAAATTTCCAGATACCGATACCGAATACCGGTATCCAAAAATACTACTACCGATACTTTACTCTTATCCAAAAATTTTGCCGATACCGATACCGATACTGAAAAGGTCGATACCGATACCGGTATCGGAAAATATGCCGATACTTGCCGATACCGATACTTCACTCCATCCCTAATATATATATATATATATATATAAATACACACGAGGTGAAAAATAACTGTTTATGCGTTGCTAAGCAACGGAAACATGTTCGGACCTGCGTTCGAAAGATTGAAGCTTGTAGAATCGATTTGACACGCGAACAGTATAGTCATTTGGTTTCATTTTTGTGCAGTGATAGAAAAATGGAAGCTATTAGTGATACTTGGTTGAAGCAACCTACAGTGATTGAATTTTTTGCATGCAGGTGTAAAGAAAGCGCCTGAAATTCATCGTATTTTGCTCGAAGTGTATGAAACACACTATAGATGTTAGCAACGTTCGTCGATATGGGTGAAATATCGATACATGATGCTCCGAGAAGTGGCCGGCCCATTACAGTGAACCACTGACCAACATCATGCTCGCGATGATGACACTATTCGGGGAAGTCGACGAATTAAACAGTCCGAAATTGCTTCCATGCTTGCAATTTCGAAAGAGCGTGTTCAGGCAATAATTGGAGGCTTAAAATACCGAAAATTTTTTGAAGCGTTGGGAGCAAAGCTCACAGAAGACATGAAAAAAAGACAATGATAAAACGGTCGATATTGCTAAAGAAACCCTAAACCGCTATCGTCGAGAAGGCAATCAATTTCTTGAAAACACGGTAACGGGAGACGAAACGTAGGTCCACCACTACGATCCAGAAGGAAAACGGAAAAAATTTTGAAGCGTTGGGAGCAAAGCTCACAGAAGACATGAAAAAAAGACAATGATAAAACGGTCGATATTGCTAAAGAAACCCTAAACCGCTATCGTCGAGAAGGCAATCAATTTCTTGAAAACACGGTAACGGGAGACGAAACGTAGGTCCACCACTACGATCCAGAAGGAAAACGAGCCCCTATGGAATTCAGACATCTAAGATCACCTGGCATACAAAAGTTTAGGATTCAACCCTAGGATGGCAAACTCGTACTGACAGCATTCTGGATGTGGAGAGCTTTGTCTAATCGGAATACTCGTACATGTATCATACGATTTAATTGACACATTTACGTTATTGTGAAACTCTCCAGAAATTGAAGAGCTGCATCTACCGAATAAGACTAAACCGTACCGTTTTCTTTCTGCATTATGACAATGCTCGACAACACTGCAGTTCAGAGAAGGCTTCAGAAGCTTCAACGCTTGAACTTCGAGGTCACTGTCACTAATCATCCACTTTAGTGCTGAGCTGGCCCCTGGTGATTTTCACTTATTATCAAAGTTGAAGGAGTCTCTCCTGCGAGTGAGATTTGGTTCAAATGGTAAGGCTGAGAAAGCGGTGGCAGACTGGTTCTGTAAAACAGATCAGGACTTCTTTTTAACCAGTTTCGAGAAGTGGGTTCAACGTTTGCAGAAATGTATTGATGATCGAGGAGATTATGTAATAATAATTTAAAAAATTAAAAAATTCCATGTCCATTGAATAAACCTTTGACGTTCTTTCAATTCTTGTTTCATTACCTTATCTGCAGTGTATGAAACTTTGCGGCAGAACAGGCGTTACTTTTCAGCATATATATATATATATATATATATATATATATATATATATATATATATATATATATATATATATATATATATATATATATATATATATATATATATATATATATATATATATATATATATATACTGGAAATATCAAGAGGAATGAGAAAAATGATTGCATTTTATTAGAAAATCTTTTTTGTTCCAGATAATATATTTTTCAATATTCCAGTTCCAAAAAAACTGATTTCTTGCAGCAAGTAGTGTGACGAATAGCATTAAAACAAGCAGAGTTAAACCAATACCAATGTTTATCAGTTAATAAAAGAATGGAAATGAAGAATTCTTTCATGTTTGAGAAAATCACTTTGGTTATGAGCTCTGCATAGTAAGGAACTTCTTCCTTTGATGGAATAAATAATTTTTCTAAGGGAATGCAGAAGCAAAGTCCCAAAAATGTTTCCGCACCTAGCCTTCCTGTGGAAGACTTGAAGGGACGGCACAATATACAAAAATAAGGCGAGCAGAGAAACACAGAAATAGAAATAGTTTAACAATTTAAGGAGAATGACTGGAAGTTAAGATAAAAGCCTAGAATATTGGGTTTATTTCCCTGATGATAAAGGATATCAGTTATGCGTTGCATAATCTGTTCAACGTTGTTATGGATGGAGAAATGGAATCTGTAACTTGAAAACTTTTAAGAAAGTACTCACTGACGAAGATTTAAAATGATCACATTTGAGAAAGAAAAGAGAATGTGCTCTATTTGCAGTTTTGATAGTTGGAAGAATGTATATTTGTCATTATAGTTGGGAAAATTAACAAACTGAACTTAATCAATTGACAAGATAATCTAGGTCATAATGTGGAAAATTCAAGACTAAACTGGAAACAGTGAGACCATAAATATCACTGCACACCTATACACATCTGCTGACTGAAAATTAAGGATAAAAGTGGAAACAGTAATAGTTTCAATCAAGAACAAGAGGTATAGAGAAATACAATGGAAATACGAATACAGACTGAATGTTGTAGAAATTAATGAAAAATTATGCTTCAGAACAAGTTATCGAATCAACAGAAGCTACCAACTTCAAGTAATGATAATCATGGCACCAATGCCTCTCCTCTCCACTCTCTCTCTCTCTCTCTCTATATATATATATATATATATATATATATATATATATATATATATATATATATATATATATATATATATATATATATATATATATATATATATATATATATATATATATATATATAATTCATTCCACCACACTTGACAACAAAAACCTCAAATGGAATGTAACATTCTTTTACTGATAAAGCAAAAGCAACATTTCTTGAGTAGTCTCAAATGACATAGTTGTAATATTTTAACCAAATTTACCAATAAAGAAACAAATGTACCTGTCTAAAAAATTTGCTCAATCCAAAATGATTTGAAAATCTTTTGCTTGGGTCCCAATTTTTAGGGAGCTTATTTTTTGTTTGAAATGAAGCTAAAGTTGTATAATAATAATAATAATAATAATAATAATAATAATAATAATAATAATAAATAATAATAATAAAAACTATTTGATTTCATATACAACCACAACCAAACACTAATTCATGCACACGTACAATAACTTCCTATCCCTTCCAAAGTAATTTCATTTATCCATTTATAACAAAACAAAAAAAAATTTTTTTTTTAAAAGTCATTCAGGATTTTTACCACAAATTAATTGCATATTTTAAAGAAATTTTTACAAAAACTGAAGACCAACTTTACTTGCTAAAGTGGTTCCATTCTAAGTCAATTTTCAGCAAATATCTATCATCTATGCATAAAATATGTATATATACTTTTATCCACTTCTGACAAGAACACATCTTAATGACAAACTTGCAAATTTACATTAATACATAAAAGATTTTAGAAAGTTTGTTAAAACCTGTAGTAACTTTTAGGAATTTAAAATTAATTTTAATCAAATGTTATGTTTTTAGAATTTGATAGTACAATCAAAGTAAATAAGGTAGCAGAAGCAGTCCCACTCTTCACTTGCTGAGCAATACTGCTCCAAAAGTATGTATAATATAGTTCAAAATTATTAATTTTTTTTTTTTTTAAATGATTAACAGTCAACTTTCGCCTCCTGAAGGGATTTCAAAAACTACGTGACACTCAGAAGTAAAAATATTTTTAATTATTTACAATCACTTACTTCGAAATTATTAGTGGAAATATATATATATAATAAAAATGTTGGTGAATCTACTAAAAAACAAAAAATATCCTCCCCCCCCCCATTTAAACATCTTTAACAAAATATTTAATTTTAACAGCTAAGCTATTACAAAATATATATATATATATATTATATATATATATATATATATATATATATATATATATATATATATATATATATATATATATATATATATATATATATATATATATATATATATATATTATAGAGAGAGAGAGAGAGAGAGAGAGAGAAAATCAAACCGAAAAATGATTTATGGAGGCTCAAAGTTTACATCTTCTAAATTAACCTTATACAAACATTACACCCATATTTATAATTAAGAAACAAATGTAAAATTCATTTGACTTTTAAAAACTCAAGATCCATTCTTTTGCAATGTCCTGTTTTGGATTAGTGTTGCACTGGGGAGTGATTTTTCAGCCAGAGGCTGGAGTCTCTGGCTTGAAAATTTATTGTCCAGCCAGAGATTCAAGTCTCTGAAGAGATGGATTTTTAAAAAAAAATTTTATATCTTAAATGGATATTATAAAGTAAATGTAAAATAATACTTTTTTCCTCTAAGATGGTTGGGAGGGGAAAAGAAAGCCAAGAATTTGGCATGAGCCCATGGAACACTGAACCAAATGTTACTTCTGCATTGCGGATCCTTCCACAAGATGAGCTGGCAAAAAATACGAAACCCCAGTTAACTACTCAGACCTTCCATCTTCAATTGCATCAGTACCACACAGTGCAGATCTTCCTGTCCCTACTACTTTGGAAAGATCTTACATATCCTAAGAGCAACAATTCAGAGGATGAAAACTTTTGAGAATATAGACTACAATACCAAAGGTGCAAGTGGTTGAAAGGAATTCATACTATCCAATTCAGACACCTAAATGGCCTTGTCTTAAAGTCAGATCTTGATCTTTTGATTTCAAGGCTCAAAGAGTGGGGATTTGTTGGATGACAGTGACAGTGTCTGAGTAACCACCCAAAGAAAACGTTTCTGGGAGTGCATATATATATATATATATATATATATATATATATATATATATATATATATATATATATATATATATATATATATATATATATATATATATATATATATATATATATATATATATATATATATATATATATATATATATGGTGAATGCATTTTTCATGTCCACCACTCCATTTTAATTTTTAGAGTTTTCAAATGTTTCATCTTATTTTCTAACTTACATTTTTCCTAATTATTAAAAGTTATAAAAGGGTAATTTTAGTTTCTAGCATTTGTTCTAGTTCCAAGGAATATAAGTTTATAGTTTTTTTTTTCCTTCCTTCTTTCTTTTCAGAAAATAAATTGTGTACAAATTTAGTATTATTATTTTACCTCCTTTCCTGCAAGGTAATAAATGTTCAATTTTATTATTTAAATGTAATTAAGGCTACACAAAACTCTGGCTGGAGCAGGAGTTATAAAAAGGCCAGATCTTCGACCTTATCACTATTCTGGATTATTATTATTTGTAGTAGATTTTTAATATAATAATTTTATATTATCTAAAACTTATTAAAGAGATTCACAATAAAACATTTTACTAACAGTTATAAACCTCAAAAGAATCATGAGGTGAATATAGGAATTTCGTTAAGATTTAATTGGTGTTTCGCTATATTACAAATGATATCTTTTATTTTTAATTTTTTTTTTTTTTTTTTGTTAAAGGCAAAATTAAACTGAAATTTAAATTTTTTTTTTTTTTTTTAAACTAAGGAAATTAAAACTCTAATTCAAAAAAAAAAAAAAAAAAAAAAAAAAAAAAAAAAAAAAAGTTATTTTAAAAAAATAATAAAAAATTTTTTTTAGTTGGATAATTTTTTAGTTCTGAGAATTTTGGTTATCCATGAAAGGTTTTAAAATCTTCCCCAATAAGAAAACTTATCTTCAACTACATTAATTGCCAGGTGGGACCTAAATGCATAAACCACTACCTCAACTTTATCATTTATACAATCAAAAACTTGCCACTTCTAATACTTGTCCAATCCCAAACATCAGCTGTTTGAAAGAAGTGTTGGCCACTGTGCAAATAGTTTTTTGAAAAAAAAGTTCTCTAACACTCAGCATTTGCTTACCACCACTTCTTAATTTTCAACTTTTGAAGTGAAAATAGTCTTATCATATCAGTTCTTTTCAATTGAGAATCAACAGCAAATGCCAAAATTGGAAGTTCATTATTGCACTGTTCTACTGAACCTCAATATTAATCCGCAACTGAATCAATAGTTCTAAACATTAACCTTATGTTAAAAATCGATACCTGAGAGAGCAAGTTTTA
>SEYY01016005.1:45000-50000 GCA_009176605.1 Armadillidium nasatum
TCTCCCATATACATATAATCTAACAAAGACTCCAAATCCTGACATCGAACATCTTTAAGGACTATAACGGGTGATTTGCAAGGGGTTCGTTCAAAAATTTCACTGAAATATTCGCTGCAAGTACTCAGCACTAACTTATGAACTTGGTAAAACTTTCCTTCCACAGCCAATGTAGCATCAGCGAAGTTTGCCTGATCGAAATAAAAATAAATAAATATATATATATATATATATATATATATATATATATATATATATATATATATATATATATATATATATATATATATATATATATATATATATATATCGATTATAGTAAATTTGATGACAATGAAATTGGGGAAAGTATATTTTTAAAAATTTCCATTATTTTAAGAAATTTAACAATCTTATAATAAGGACGAATCAAATTGTCTTTCTTTATTCTTTTACTCAAATGTGCAAACTCACATGTAATTTTAATATATACATAATATAGGGTGCCCACTCCCTCTCGGCTCTAGATATGTGCTTTTAGATATAAAAGTACTGGTCATAAGTTAATAAAAATTGCTACAAACAAACTTAGTATGTGGGAAGCGAGGTAAAATCATGAGGTAACCCCACTTGTCACCCTTGTAATATCAACATGTACGAAATTTTTCACTCTGAAAATTGGTTCAATTCCAAGGAACTTTGGTGGCAGCCTTCCATAACAGGGAAAAAAGTGTGCAGGCATGACTTGATGCCTTCCAACAATTGTGATGTCAGCATGATTTTCACACACCAAGGTTTGTTCATGGCAAAGTTTATTAACTTATGACTAGTACTTTGATACCTATAAGCGCATATGTGGGGCAGAGAGCAAATGGGACACCCTGTAGTATTTTCAGAACACACTTAAAAAATTTTAATGTGAGAACTTGGACAGACAAGCAAAATTCTAGTACTTTAAATTTAGAGCATTAAAATTGTGATGCAGAAAAATCTTTTCTTCAATTTCTGAGGAAATTCTATTTCATCTTGGAGAATATATGTGGCTCTCACAACTACACAAGTGTTTTACTCTCAATACAAGAGGGTGGAGTGGAGATTTTTATAAGCAAATATGTTGAATATTTGTATATTTAAAAATTACAAGTGAACTAGTTATTACATCGTGGGACAAACTATTCAAAAACTTCATTACTGTTAAAGAAATAACTACTCAAAATCTGAAAAATGCCTTTTTTTGTTGTTGTTATAACTAATTCTTCCATCAATGGAAAATTCTCTTTCATGGCTACAGGAAATATCAATGTATACAAATATATTTTGGAATAAGGCCAAAAAATAGTAACCAATGGTTTTGAGCATAGCTAATTAATATTTTTAGTTAAGTTAAACAAATTGTAAAATATTCTTTCTTTTATATCACACACCTTATTTGCCGAAAATGTTGTATAAAAGCTGTTTGGGAAAATTTTTGTTAAAGCTTTAATAGATTTCAAAATATATGCATTTAAAAAAAATCCACTGAGCAGAAGTTATTGCCAAACCTACAAATAATGGATATTGACATAGATATTAATCAAAATATGATTGTTGGCAGTGTTCTGAGTAAGAAAAAGTTAAAACTTCAAATGACAAATGAATTATTTTTACCATTCAAAATGACCTTTGTTTTCTGCCTCATTTGAAATATGGGAAAGATCAGAGGGGTTAGTTGCTCCAAGGCCACCTTTCTTGAGTCAATTAACTGACTGAAAGGAGTAATGAAGGGTGGAGTCATATTAGCATGGGAGTGGATAGATGAGTAAGTAACTAAAGTTTTTTTTTTTTTTTTTAAAGTTGAAAATAAAAAAGATCCCTGAGTAACAACACTATTAATAGATTTAAAGACCAGTGACCATCTACAACAGCTGTTATTGAACAACTGGGAAGGAAATCAGAGAGCATAGTTTCCAAAAGAGGGAAGTTTAAAAAAGATTTTGTAAAACACAGTATGTTTCTATTGAAGGCTTTCGAAATCTAGCATGATAGCAAAAGATTTACCAAAATGCCAAAGAGCAGAGAGAAAGTATAGTAGATCACCTGTAGAAAATTTTTAACGAAAAACTATACTACCAATCAGAGATAAGATTAAAAGATTTGATATCTTTCCAAATCTTAAGAACTTTAAAAAGAACAGACGTTGAAAAGATGGGACAGTAGTTGGGGGGGTTGAGAGGGGTTCCCCTTTTTTGGCACTGGTTGAATGAGAGCACATTTCTAGCAAGAAAAGGTTGAAGTAGAAAGACAGACAAAATATTTTAACAAGGCAGGGTGCAAGATAAAAGCACAAGTTTTGAGAACCACAGGAGAAATACCATCAGGGATGTACACCTTCTTAGTGTTAACTTCAGAGAGCAGAAATGATGTCTGAAGAAAAAATTACTATTTTAGTGTCTCAAAAAGAAATTACCATTTTAGGCATAAATGAATTGTGTTGGAGGAGTAGGTATAGCTCTGAAATAATCTAGTTGAATTTGCTGCAAAACTTTGAGCAAAGAATTCAACTTTAGAAGGTAAAACAGCAGTTGTGCCAAAAGATACCAAAGGAGAGAAAGAGGAAGAAGCAAAGTTTGAGTTGACATTTTTTGCAAAATGACAGAAAGAACATGAAGAAGAGCCTGAAAAATTATTGCATTTTTGTACTAAGAAATGGTTTTTGGTCTTATAAAGAACAAATTTTGCATGATTCCAGGATGAATATAAATTGAACAATTTTGTTAAATTTGAAGGCAATGGTAATTCCCGAAGGCAGCATCCCTGAAGCAAATAGTACAAGAAATAGGGTTAAACCAGTGTTTGTTAAGGTTTAGAAGGGAGAGATTATAGAATACATACAACTCCATGTCACAGAAAATCACCGCACAAATGTGCTCTGCACACTCCAAGAGACCCCACCCCTCCCATGGATCCGATATTCATTCCACAGGAAATCAAAGAAATATGACCATCTGGAGCACTGAAATGTCACAAAATTCCTCATGACTTGAAAAAATAGATGAGGTTACAAAGATAAAGTGATTGCAAGAATCTAGATGAAGGATAGAGTATGACAGTATAAAGCGAAAAGATTAAAAATTTTTAAAAATCTAGAATGTTTGGTTCATCTCCCAAGCAATTAGGGATACAAGTATGGAGCTGAACCAACTGCTCAAGAATTAGAAGGTACACTCACCAGCTGTGTCGTGAAAACTATAAGTCATTGGCAGCAGTGAACATTGAAATCACCTAATATGATGATTTCTGAGAACTGAGAAAAAGGAAGAGTGTGCTCTATTTTGAAGTTTAAATAGTCATTATAATTGAGATAAATAAATGGAACAAATGAATTCAGTCATACAGCAGAGAACTTAAGTCACAAGTGGAAAATTCATAAGACTCCATATTAGAGCCATGAGAGCAAACAAAATAATTGCTCATATATGCACATCCTCCTTTGGCTGAAAATTGAGGATAGAGACAGTAAGAGGAAACAGAAAATGGTTTGCTATCAGAGATCTCAAGCACCTCACTTGAGTGAGGTCTAGAAGATGAGAGGTGGTGTTCAACAAAGTGAAAATTGAAGACTGCAAAAGTTGCAGAAATTAATAAAGAAAACAGCTGCAAAGTATTGGTGGCACCAACCCTACATATATCAGTTTTTTTTTAACAATGTGACTTCAAAATAACTATTACAGATAGCAGGAAACCTAAATTTTAAGGCCATTGGATACTTTCAATCTTGTTTCAAATTTCACGAGTTCAGTAAAAAAAAATTTTTATCAGTTAGTTTAAAATTATTGGTATCAGTATGTTAAAATATTTGGTATCGCACCATCCCATATTTTATATATTATATATATATATATATATATATATATATATATATATATATATATATATATATATATATATATATATATATATATATATATATATATATATATATATATATGAGAAAATTAAATGGCTAATGAACTGTTAACACCATCATAATATTTACTTCATCAATAAACCCTATTATCTACCTATGAGCAAAACTTTTAAAATAATAAAAACAAAAATTAAAACGAAGTAGCAAATAGTAATTAACAAGGGAATCTATTAAAACTGTCACAAAGCTTTCGATCTCTCACAAGGATATGTTTATTCAAGGCAATAGGAACAGTGAAAGAAAAAAGTTATTCTCAAGATTACTCAAAAACTGGAGAATTTTTTAACAAATTTTTTTGTTGGTTTGAAAATTGTATGTTTCCTGGTATGACCTTATGTTTTTTCTTAAATGTTCTTGTAAAATCTTTCATTTTTCAATGTCATTCAGAGTATCATTAATTTTTATTTCTCTTGGATGTTGACTAAAATTATTAGTATTTTTAATGATGAAGGACTATAAAAACTTTCTATTGTCATTGTTATAACAAGGGATTAATAATTCTGCAGAATTCATATTGTGTGATTTTCTTCTTCTCTGTGTTGCTGTAATGCGGAATTTTGGTCTCCACATCTTAAACTGTACTTGTGCTGGTACATACATCTTTTAAAATCATTAGTCTAACCATGGATTTTATAAAGAATGCTCTACTGTCAATCCTCCTTTAAATCTATTAATAGTGGTATTCCTCAGGAAATCTGTCCTATCCCAACTTCTCTCTATTACTTCCTCATCTATCTACTCCTATGCTGATAACTCAAACCTTTTATTACTCCTTTCAATTTGAAAGACATCCATCTCAAAAGCTGTTAATTGATGCTAGGAGGGTGGCCTTGGGGCAAATAACCTCCGATTTTGTTATTCAAATTGTGCTAGAAAAAAAAAACATGTTAATTTTCAATGCCTCAAAAACTCAGTTCTTCAATCTCTCTACTCATCACAACCTTCCACTTAACTATATCTTCTTTGAAAAACAACTCAAAACCTTTGTCTTTTCCTTATCATCTTACTTCGAAGGACCACATTACTTTTTTCTAAACAAACTTCTAAGTTGGGTGTTCTGAGAAGCCTTCATAAT